>VYZP01018040.1:417-116080 GCA_013400635.1 Hypocryptadius cinnamomeus | reverse complement strand
CCTGGGCCCGTTTCCTGCGGAGGGGCTGCCGGAGCTCGGGCAGCCTGGCCACGCTGGCGGCCCGGTGCCCGGCCGTGCCCCACGGCAAGGTGCAGCCGCTGGGCGGGCGGGAGCGGCGGCTGCGGCCGGACAGCAGCACGGTCAGCAGGTGAGCAGCGCACGGACACACGGACACACACACATGGAGAGGGCTCAGCTCCTGGGCCGGTTCGGTTTGGGATCAGCCTGAGGGAGAGGTCCCTGAGAACCTGTCTGGCCGTCACCTTTGCCACACTTGCCCCAAACCCCAGGCTCTTCCCTGCCTCCATTCCTGCATTTTCTGATGGGAGCAGGCCAGGAGCCCGTGCTGGCAGCACCCCTGCTATTGTCACACCTCCTGTTCAGAGTGCAAACCCCCAGGTTTTACTTTTAATCCCTGAATTTGGAAAACCTCAGTGTTCTTAAGCACTGACTCAGGTTTGGTTTAGTGATTTCAAGTCAGAGGAGAACCAGAAGTGACAAGGGAGGGGAAATCTTGAGCAAGAGTCGCTAAGTGTTTGTCGTTCCGGGGCAGAGATGGGGAATTTTTGCCTGCAAGGCTGCCCCTGCAGGAACCAAACCCTGGCCATGTCCCTCACCAGGAGCAGCATGTCCCTGATCCCGTTTAACCCACCTCTGCTACTGGCCGAGTGGATGAGTCCACATCCACTAAATATAAATTTATATAAATTCCAAAGCGCAAACCTGAGGGCTCCTGCTCTACCTGGCTCCGTATTCCGGAGCTCTGTCACACGGCCTTGCAGCTTCAAAGGAGCGGCAGCGCACGTTCCCTTCGTCCTCCCTCTCCGTGGGCTCGTGCCCGGGAGTTTTGCTTTGGGATTTGGGGCTGGAACGGTGGAAATCTCAAAGCTGAGCTCGCTGGCCGCCTCGGAGCACATCAAAAAGCGCCGTGTGTGTGTGACGAGTTTGTGTTTCCCAATGCAGCTTCTTCCAAGTCAGAACGGCCGCGCCTCCGGAGAGCCCAGCCTGCCCCGGGTGCTCCGGGCAGGGAGAGGATAGGCAGCACCGGGCTCGGAAGGACTCTGCAAAGGAGCTGATCTGCCCCTGGGAGACCCCCACAGAGCAGGGGAGAGCAGGGTAACCCCAACACAGATGATCCTGCCAGGCCTGAGACTGCAGTGTTTGCCATGCATGGCTCAGCACGTGGTGGAGAAGTGGGTTAGAGCCATCCTCCAGCACCAGGGACACCCAGACCACCACAGCTCCGGAGAACAGCCCCTGCTGTGCCCAGCTGTTTGTGATCCAGGAGCTCCAAGCCTTTCTGGACTGGTTTTCTTTCCTGTCTTTGGTGTGTTCAGTTCTGCTCATGACAAACTCGTTGATAAACGAGCCTGGTTTCATGCCTTGGAGCAGATGGAGGACGTGTGGGTGATGTCCTGGGAAACGGTGTCTTATCTGAGTTTCTGCCTTGGCCGTGAGGTGTCAGCACACTGAACACAGCACAGCTGGAGCAGGGCTGGCAGGGGGCTGGCAGGGCAGGACTCAGGCTTCAGTGCCAAAACTGGGGTGTGTTTGTGTTCCCAGCCTGGGCCCACCTCCTATTAATTACAATTTTTTAAATTTTAAAGCGTGCTGATTAAGAAAATGGAGTGCCCCTCATGAGATGCTGTGTGCTGAGTGGCAAAGCATCATTCCTTCATCCAAACCAAACATGATCCCAGAGGCATCAAGGAGTGCAGAGCCCTCCTGCATCAGCTCCAGCTTCCCAGTGCATGGGTTTGAAACCGTGGCTCAACCTAGGAATACCTGGGGAGATCCAAGCCAAGTCCCTGTTGGTGTTTTGGGCCCCTCCAAGCTGGGATTGATGTGTTGCCACAGGCTGTGCTGATATTGAGTGTTGAATTGTTGCCTTCCTTGTGTCAGTGTTTGAAGGTGGTTGTTTTATTCCCTGGATGAGTTTCTTCAGTGTGTGTGTGCTGTAGGTCCCTGTTCTGTACCTTGGCCATGACCTGTGACTTCTGATGTTGTTGTTTTGTACTTTCTGATTATAAATGGAGTTTTTCCTGTGTGGCTGATGTGGTTCCACATGCTCAGTCCTGCTGTGGGATTTAAATCTGTCCTCACGCACACTCAGTTCTCCCTGTTTCCCTCAGGTCTGGGCTGACTCTTCCCATCACAGGGCAATTTGGGAAAATCAGAAGGCTGCTTCTGTCTCCCAAGAGTCTCCCAGGCTGCTGGCCCTCACTGCCCGTGGTGCTCCTCTTGTATAAACACACATTGGCTCTTGATGGCCTTGCTGTGTCAGAGGGACCTGGTCCTGCTCTGCTGGCACTGACAGGGACATCTGTTATTGATGAGAGACAAATCTGGTGTCTTCTGCAATTTTTTGTGTGAGTATCATTACTCAGCCACTCCTGGCAGGATGTTGGTGATGTATAATCCAGGAAACACAACAGGAAGATATTGTGATTTGTTAGAGAAAAGAATATTATATTTAATATTATGTACATATGATAAGGGCCATCCTACTGTAAATACTTCTCTCATTGGTTTCAGGCTTCTCTTGGGCACCTTCTTGCCTTTGAATACTCCTCGTGTTCATCTTCCACACCAGAGGAAGGAGTTCAGATGCAAATGTGCTGCTCTGCCAGGGCTGGGACACCCAGTGCAGCCAGGTACACACCTATCCCAGAGCCAGCACTGGCAGTTCCCAGCATTTATCCCTTTAGGGCACTGATTTTTATTCCCCATTATCTTCTAAATATCTGTTTCTCAATATCCTTCAACCAGAGCCCTTTTCCCTGGGGGCACAGGGCATCTCATGCCCGTGCCTGGTCCCCCTCCCTTTGCCTTGGCTCCCCTGGTTGGAAATGCAGGTTGGAAATGACAGCTCCAGAGGCCCTGGCGCCTCCTGCCACCGTGCTGTGACATCTGAGGCTGTGTCCCCTGCTGGAGGCCTGGCGTGCCGGAGTTGGGAGCGCTTTCAGCTCTGGCACTTCAAACCCCCTCGCTGTGCAGGAGCCCACTTATCGCTGCCTGGAGTCACCTGGAGGAATTAGCTCGCTGCAGCAACTTAGACATCCAAGGTATTCCTGTAATGTGAGGGATGTGGAAGGTTAATGACTGGAAAAAGTGATCGCTCCCTGTGGGCAGTTTCTCAGAAAACTCCCTGCTGCTTGGCTGCCAGAAGAAGAAAGGAGATTCCAGCAGCAGCAGCAGCAGCGGTGAGGGAGCCTCGTGTCCTCTGCAGAGGCTCCTCTCTCCAGCCTCCCATGGCTGCACAGACCCTCCCACTCTGTCTCCTCGGTGCTGGAGGAGCTCCCACACCCCAGGTGCTGCTGGATGAGCTGCAGTGGTCCAGATTTGGATATCCACAGAATGAAGCTGGAAGGAGATTCTTACCTGCGTGGTTCTCCAAGTGCTCCACTCCCAAGTGTGGAGGTCTCGCATCCACTGTGGCGTGGGCTCCTCCAGCATCCTTCACTCAGGCTGATCCACAGCTGCTGGGATTTGTTGTTGGACCAGCCTGGAAAATGAGAGCGGCTTCTGGGGTTCCGCTGCACCTCCATGAGAGCTCTTCCCAGGCTGCCTCAGCCACCAGCCTCAAGGGGACACTGTTGGGATAGGAAGGGAGCGAGTCCCACGCTGGTGATCCTCATCCTTCTCTGGAGAGATGGGGCTGCCAGTTTTGGGAGTCACAGCCTGTGCTAGGGAGGAAAGCTGTGTTGGGAGCGTGGCCAGCTCGGAGAACCTGGCTAAAATCTCCAGGTTATGGATCTATTTTCCAGGCATGTCTCATATCTCCCTTCAAGCCTGACATTTCCCTCTCATCTCCAGCTGGGCCACACGGCCAAAGTGCTGAAAACACCGAGGGGCTGTTTCTTCCCTGGGCTCTGGGACTGTGCATTGCTCGAGCCTCATTAATTTAAAAATGGAACAAAGAATGCTCAGCATCCAGCAGGATCAAACCTCGGGAGCAGGAAGTACCAGCTGGCTCGGGAGAGGGCTGGTTCCCATGGGATTCCCAGTGTGGTTTTGGCAGGCGGCGTGGTTGGGATGGTTCCTCAAGCAGGCTCTTCCTGCCTGGAATGCCAGCCCTGGAAGAACAGCTGACTCAGAGCGTGACAGCTCCTCACAGCATCCCCTCCTGAAAGGAGCTGTCAGGGAGGGTTCCTGACACCGCTGCCTCTACATTTTGTGCGGGTGGCTTGAAAGGCGAGCTGTAAGCCGAGCCCACGTCATGGTGCTCTTGGAAACGCCTGCCGTGGGTGGAATTCACCCCTGAGCAGCGCCTGGCAGCCCACCCTGCTCCCAGAATAGGATGCCAGCACAGCCCAAGTGCTTCGTGCTGCATCCGCCCCAACATCTGAATATCTGAGCTGTGATAAACACACAGTGACAGAATCACCGTGACTTGGCTCTTTGGGGTGCAAAGCCAGGCGTGGAATAATTTTCCCCTTGCCACGAGGGATATGTTTTATGCATTTTGCAATACACCTGGCCCAGAAGCAGAGGTGAGCGCCTCACAGGATATCTTTCAGGCAGAGGTTCCCAGATCTGTTCTGCACCACACTAAAGAGGAAAAGATAAGCTCTTGCAAGTCAGTTTATTTTTTAAAATTCATGTTGCCATAGCAGCTCAGCACACTGTCTCAAGTCCTCCTCCTTGCAAAACTTTGATCACCATGAAAACAGAATTATGTTGTTCTCCAACACATTCTATACATAAATATGTTGAAGTTCCCATAGTTCATGCCTCAACACCTCTGCAAAGACCCCTTTTATTTCTTGCTCACAAAGAATTTCTCTGGCCAGAGGTCAGTGTTTTAAATCTTGGTTTAAAGGCATCTCCTCAGCACCTCTGTGGTCCTGCTGCTCATGTTCCCAGCCAAGGTTCTGGTTCCAGTGGTTTCTAACACATTCTGGTGCACCACAGCACTGAGCCCAGGCACCAGCTGCTGTCCCCAAGATTGCAGGGATACCCTCCTCCCTTGGCTCTGCTCCAGCCTCTGCCTGAAGTACCAAAAAGAGCACAAATCCCACTGAAACATCCACTCATTTGTTGTTATCCAAGGGAAGCACTGAGCTACGTTATCCTCTCTCACCTCTAGTCCCATCATGCTGGATTCCCTCTGTCCCAGGGAAGGAGTCTGTCACCCCTCTTGGGATGGGATGAATCAGCTGTGGGAATGGTTTATTTTTGGCTTCAGGGGATGAGCTCCAGGCTGGACAAGAGTTCTGTGTGGGCAGGGTTTGGTGACAGCTCTGGGTGGGATCACCTGACACCAGTGGCTTTAATGAGAGTTTCTGCATCCAGCACCAGAGTGCAGGCAGCTGCTGCAGCCCCAGGGGCTGAGGTCTGGCTCTCTGCAAGCTCTGCTTTCAGCCTCAGGAGTCCTGGAATCATGGAATGGTTTGGCGTGGAAGGGATCTTAAAGCCCATCCAGTCCCACAGGGACACCTTCCACTATCCCAGGGTGCTCCAACCTGGCCTTGGACACTTCCAGGGATGAGACAGCCACAGCCTCTCTGGAGAACCTGTGCCAGGGCCTCCCCACCCTCCCAGGGAGGGACATTTTCCCAATATCCCATCTAACCCTGCCCTCTGGCAGTGGGAAGCCATTCCCCTTTGTCCTGCTACCACTTGCTCTTGTAAATAGTCTCCCTCCACCTTTCTTGTCAGGTGTCCCATTTTTCCATAGATATACTGGAAAAGACCAAGGGGAAAAAGAAAAAAAAGGAAATTAAGATAAATATAGACAAATTTGGAATAAGAGCTACACAGTCATTTGATTAAACAGCACATTACCCTGAACCCCCCTCTGCTGTTGTTGTTCCCATTAATCCACCTCCTCACACAGAGAAGACCCTCCCAGACCACGACTGGGAAAGGTCAGTGGAATTTTTATTAATACTCACAGCCAGACTTCTCCCAGTCAGCTTTTTTCCCCCCCCTCCAATAACTGAAGGGAAAAGAAAAAAAAAAAAAAAAGAAGAGGAGGAAGAGGAAGAAAAAATTGGGGTAAAAGTTGAAGAACACTTTAATTTATAAGAAAAAGAACTAAATAATTGATGTAGTCATGGTGCCAAAGGTAATTTCTGCTGCTCCCTCTATCTCACAAAGACATTTAGCATTGATTGAGATCAAAGTATCAAAAACCCCTGCTGCTGAGCTGAAAGGCAAAACTTTCGGCTGCCTTTCTCCGCTCTAATAATATCGTCTTTATGTAGTTAATAAACTGCACACTTCAGTCAAACTATATCATTACAGAAGACTTAGGGAGCTAATAATTTAAAAGCAAAGAATTGCCTCTGTTCTTCGCTTTGAACTAAACAACATTCTGTTGAATGAGGGGGACATCAAAGCTTTGTTACTATTACCAATGTGGCTGGAGCATAGGGCCGCACAGAGTGTGTACTTCAGTCATCAAGAGAAAAAAAAAAAGATTAAAGATATTGGCTTATCAACCCACAGGCAGAACCAGGTGTTTTATTTTCTGCTGTGCAAGCATCAGGTGGTTTGCTTATCAATGAGTTTTCTTGTTAAATAGATGTACATGACTTAGGCTGATCCCGTCGATCCCGTGGCCCTTTTCTTTCCTGAGCCATCTTTGAAAAAGTTGGGCTGTGGGGGTGTTTGTTTGCAGGAGGATGCTTTAATTGGGCCTTTTGTCCAGGGCCAGCTCCTGTTCTGTCACTCCCCTGTTGTGCCAGGCCCCTCCCTACTCCCACCTCCCCTCCTCCCACTTGCCCCTGGCATGAGGGGCAGCCTCATCCTCTGGGGATGCACCACGGTGGCATTAGGTTGGATATTAACAAAAAATTTTTCATGGGAAGGGTTGTAAAGCATGGAACAGCCTGGAACCCAAGGTAGACAGTGACCACCCCTGGAAGTAGAGTCACCACAGAGTCACTGATGGAGTCACCACCCCTGGAAGTGCTCAAAAACCAGGTGGATGTGGCACCTGGGTTAGTGGTGGTTCTGGGTCATGGTTGAACTCAATGGTCCTGAAGGTCTTCTCCAACCTTAACAAATCCATGGTTCACCCCCTGCCTGCCATCTCATCTCCACCACCTCAGCTCCTGCCAGGGCAGAACTGTGTCCTGGGCACCCAGGAGGAGCCTCTGGCACAGCTGGGGCTGAGGAAGGCACGTCCTGCTCCTTTCCCTCTGCGTGGGGAGGACAGGGAGCGCCTGGCTCCTGCTGCTGCCTTCTCCAAGAACTGCTTCTTCCCCCTCTCACCCACCAGGCAGTGGCTTGGGGAGCTCTGGCACTGCCAGGAGTGGGTGCCCATGGAGGGTTTGAGTGTGGAGATCCCCAGCTCCTTGGTGGGTGTGTGAATCACTCCTGTTCATCCCAGTAATGGTCCAGATCATTCTTTGCCAGAGGATTTTTTTCTCCAAGTATGGCCCTTCCTTATGAACCCCACTGAAACACAGAGCTTTTCCTGGGGCATTGGGCAGGGGTAGGATCAGTAAATCCAGTCCAAGGAGCCTTCAGGAGCTCATCCCTTCACTGCATGGCCACATCTGCCTGTGAGTGTCTGGATCTGACTCCAGGTTGGAATTTCTGTGTTTTTTGACTGGAAACAGTTGAATGTGGGGCTGTGGTGTGAGCCCTGAGGCCTCACCAGCTCAAACCAGGTCAGCCATGAGGTCAGGGGGCCTCTAACCCCCCCTGCTCTGGTGTCCCAGGCTGGATGGATCCCTGCATGCTCCAGGCAGGCCTGGGAGCTGGCAATGTGGTGTGGGCTCTATTATGGGATACTTGCACTTCTTAAATGCCGCTTTCCATTTGCATCAAAAACTCTCCTTGGTTCTTGGCAGTCTGGGTCTCATCCCCTATTAAAGACTGGAATTTAAAAAAGCAGAAAATAATGGCTTATTTCAAAGTAACAATTCGAGTGCTTTTTGAAACGCTGTCCTTATTCAAAACCACTTAAATTTATACATATTTCTAAGTCGTTATTATCCTCAGAGGCTGAACCAATTTGGGTCTTGATTTCTCCAAGTGTTCTCCTGGATTTCTGTGTCAGACAGTTGAGCTGCCATGTGAGCAGATCGGACGTTAACCACAGGTAACAAATGGTTCCCTGGGAATTATTGCTGAATTGTTCTTTAAAATACTTTGCAAAGCCTTTTACTATGAGGAGAAAAATGGTAGCAAAATGACTTTGGGAAAGGGATGATCTGATTTTATCCTGTGCAGGTGCAGGAGTGTGTACCTCAGCATGCTTGTAGACGTGTGCACATGTGTGTTTTTGTGGGCTCTGCTCTTTTTTCAAGTGGAATTGGCCTTGCCCTGCCTTCAGAGTGGTATTTTAGATCTGCTGGAGTGCTCTCTTTGCCTTTAATTTTGTCATGATTAGATTATTGCAATAATGTAATGATGTGACCAGAGAGGAGTTTGTCCATGACAGACACCACGTGCAGGCTGTGTGTGTTGTTTGAGGACAGAAATAATCCAATGGGGAGGTGGGAAAAGGTCTTGTACCCTCTCTGGCTCTGTGGTTCACATGCAGGCACGGAGCCACAGCTCTCAGAACTCACAGAAATGTTGTTCTCATCTGCTGGGGAGGCTTTGAGCTGCCCTGAGCTTGTCAGACTGATGCCAGCCTGGACTGTGTCACACCTGAATTAACCCCGTTGTTCCTCAGTGGCAACTATCAAGCCAAGGGGGACTCTGGTGTCTTCTGCTTGAGTTATTTGGGCTTCCACTGATCACAGAATCATCACAGTGGGAAGAGACCTTCAGGATCATCCAGTGCCACCATCATCCAGCACCTCAGCCATAACCCCAAGTGCATCCAGATGCCTCTTGAGCACTTTCATGGTGACTCCACCACCTCCCTGGGCAGCTCATACCAATGCCTGAGCACTGATGGGCTCTGCTGGACACAACACCCAAGGTTGGTGTGAATTCTGTGAATTCTGTGAACTTGCACCCAGAAATCAGTTCGAGGTGGATTGTATTGAATACAACTTTCAGGGCGAAGTGCTTAAAGCAAATCCTAGAGTTCAGTGTCTGCCTGGCTGTCCATCTGTCTGTCTGTCTCTCTCCAAACTCATCCTTGGAGTGGCTGTTTCTGCGGGATTTCTTCACAACAGCGCTGAGAGTGAGGAGAGAGGTTCTGGCTGGACAGAGCTGCAGAGCTGGAGGCTCTGGAGCCAACCTTTGCAAGATGTGGTAACACAAAGATAATAAAGCGCCTCCGATGGAGTGCAAGGCAGAGGGAAGCTGTCTTTAGCCTTTACCAAAACCACTGTCAGTCCTTTGCCTTTGCACGGCACAGCTCTAGCAAAGCTAATTGGGTTAGTGCCTTGCAGGGGGTTCTCAGTGTCTGCAGGAGGTGGGCTGCTGCAAACACCTTCCCCTTCAAGGCACACAGCGTTGCCTTTTTCACACCACAGCTCTCTCCCTGGCTTCTGTTCTCGAAAAGCAAAAGTCCCAGGCTGTTCTTCAGTATCAGCCATTACAGTGTTTCAGCTCTTTCCTCCCAGCCATTTTCAAATGTTCAACTTAAAAGGAAAATGTTTCATTTTAGGCCAAATCCCCCCTTCCTCTCCCTTTTCCCTCTCTTCTCCTTCGTCCCCCCCCCCCTCCCCTTTTCTCTGGAAGAAGAACAAAGTCATTCAAATCAGGAAGCTGAGGAACTCCATGTATACTTTCCACTGGGACCTCAATCCCTACTGGTTTGGCATGATTTGATTGAAGTGTAATTTAATCCTTCATCATTTGTCATAATGTCATTTATATATAAAAACAACACTGCATCCAAACTTCAGATCAGCACCAAGGAGCTCTCCAGGAGGGATGGGAAGGGGCTGAGGAGCTGTGCTGATGGAGAGGGGGGTGAGGAGTTGCCAGGCAGTGTCCCCCTCTCTGGGCAGGCACCAGGATGGAGCATGGCATAGTTAAGTCAGGTCAGAGGAGAAGGGTTTGGACTCCCAGGGAAGTGAAGGGGTGGCTGTGAGCACTTCTGTGTGAAAGGGTTCAGGCTGGCTAGGTGAAATACCTGGGCAGAGGTGAACAACCTGGGTGTCAGCATGGCTGGAGCCTGGGCTGTGTTTGCTCTGGAAAGTGTAGTGGTGATGGTGTCACTGCCCTCTGTCACCAGCTGTGAGCCTGCACACCTCAAACCTCATCTCTGTTTGTGCTTGAAGGGAAAACAGAGCCCTTCATGGTAGGAAATTTCTTCCCAGCCTTGCTCTGCCAGCAGGTGCAGTTTCCTCCATCCCTTCCTCTTCAGAGTGACCTCTGCATTGTTGCTGTTCACCTCCAGGTGCTGGGGTTGGGGTTGCAGCAGGTTTTTGTCACTCAGTCCCCCTCATGGATCCTGTCAGTGAGGAGCAGAAGCACCAGGCTCATCCCAGGGCTGTAGGAAGCTGAGTCTTCTTCCTTTTCATCAGATGTTTAGCTAAGCACAGCTCAAATACCAACCAGCTTCACCCAGGAGAGGACAGGCAGGGATGACCCTGCAGATGGGATCTGGTTGATCAGGCAGGGGGACACTTCAGGCTTCAGGGGCTGGTGGCTCCTGCTGGTCTGGGCTCGCTGCTCACAAATAGTGACCACAGACCAAGCCCTGCATGGGCTGTCCTGTGGAAGCTCTTCCCACCCCAGTGTTCCCTCAGTGCAAAGGGAGCTCCTGGATGGGCAGGAGGCTGATGGAGGGGCAGGATCATCCCTGTGTCACTGCTCCTGTTCTTCCCTGCAGCCCTGCAGAATAAAAGCATTTTCTGAAGCTTTGGTGCAATATGGACCAAAAACCAGCCCAGGGGTAGCTAAGAGGTGTCAGGAAAGCTCTGCCCTGCAAAGCCCCAGGGGATTTTGTTTCCAGATCCTCACAGCTCGGGCAGGGTGAGCTCCCCACAGAGGCACCCACCTGGCTCTGCACCTGGGCACGGTGGCTTCTCTTTCCCTCTCATGCTGCCACCTCCCTGCTCCTTGCCTGAGTATTTTTGGCATGGCCTGGCCTCACAGGGAGGCTCGTCCTGGAATGCACCATGGCTCATCCTGAGGAGAGCCTCTGCACAACAGGAAGGTTATGGCTAATCTGCAAAACACGTGAGGTCTTTGGCTGGGGAGAGACGTTGAACATCTTTACTTCCCCTTCCTATCTGTTCACTGAGCACCCTAAAAGGAAGTAGGAGCAAGGGGAACAGATAAGCCTTATCCCTCAGAAAGAAAACATCCCTGGAGTCAGGGTATATCAGCCAGACACTGCCTGCCTTCCTTCAGCCTGAACTGTGCAGGGATCCCAGCAGCCAGAGCCTGGGTAACCCAGAATTCAGAGCCTGGGTACCCCAGAATTCAGAGCCTGGGTACCCCAGAATCCAGAGCCCAAAATCCAGAGCCTGGGTATCCCAAAATCCAGAGCCTGGGTATCCCAGAATCCAGAGCCTGGGTACCCCAGAATCCAGAGCCTGGGTACCCCAGAATCCAGAGCCTGGGTGCCCCAGAATCCAGAGCCTGGGTGCCCCAGAATCCAGAGCCTGGAAATCCCAGAATCCAGAGCCTGGGTATCCCAGAATCCAGTGCCTGGGTGCCCCAGAATCCAGAGCCTGGCTATCCCAGAATCCAGAGCCCAGAACCCAGAGCCTGGGTACCCCAGAATCCAGAGCCTGGGTATCCCAGAATCCAGAGCCTGGGTATCCCAGAATCCAGAGCCTGGGTACGCCAGAATCCAGAGCCCAAAATCCAGAGCCTGGGTAACCCAGAATCCAGAGCCTGGGTGCCCCAGAATCCAGAGCCTGGAAATCCCAGAATCCAGAGCCTGGGTAACCCAGAATCCAGAGCCCAGAATCCAGAGCCTATGTACCCCAGAATCCAGAGCCTGGCTATCCCAGAATCCAGAGCCTGGATATTCCAGCAGCCTGAGCATCCCAGCAGCCAGAGCCTTGCTCTCTGCTGGGGTAAGGACAAGAGCCAGAGGTTGGAGGTTAGGGGGGGACACCACCCAGCACCCTCAGAGCCCTCCCTGTCGTGTCTCCCTCCCCCAGGCACCAAGCTGCCAGCTCAGCTGCAGTCTGGTGTGGTCTAACCTGCTGTAAAACACCCACCAGAGAGGGCTGGGTGGGGTGAGACCCCCACTCACCCCCCCCAGGCTCCTGTTGGGGTCGGGGCTCTGCCCCATCCCTCCCCTCTCCCAGCAGAGCAGGGTGTCTATTCACAGCACTTGTCAAAAATTAAAGCAGAACCTTCTTTCAAATGTTCCATCTGTGCTTGGCTGCCAGCAAAGCGATTCTTCCTCCAAAAAAAATTTGCATTTAAAATTCCAAATATGCACTTTTGCTCAGACCAAAGAATGTGTGTTCCTGCTTTCAAGTCGGGCTCCCTGTGACCTCTAGGTTTTAATAATTTCAGCAAAGTGTCATTTGACAATTCAAATACAGGCCGTAAGCACAGGAAAGTAAATGTCCTTTAAGATAAGCACATATTATATTGAGAGTTGATGATGAGAAGATTTCACCTACAGCTAGGAACTTCAGAGCAATGTGTATGACACTTCTGCATATTAAAAACCTCTTTGGTGAAATATTGGTATTTCCAGATTTCAGCTTTGCCAGTGCTCAAGCATTTCCACTGTTTAATTCATAAGAAGGTGTGATGGCCTTGTGTATAGAGGGTTCACTGTTTAGCTTTTGCTTCCCAATTAAAAATAAATCAGTGCTCAAATCCTGCTGGCTGCTGATCCGAGGGGGTGAAGGACCACAGCTGGGATGGCAAAAATCTGTGCTGCCAACCTACTCCTGGCCCAGGGATGTGCAGGGGTGTGGGGCTGACTCCCCCAAGCTCTGAGCCCTCAGGATCTGCTCACTGGGGCTCCTCCTCACTCTCTGGTTTCCCCAGATCCCATGGGTTTTGTTGTGCTGCCCCAGCCCCTCGCACAGAGCGGGCTCTTATCACCCCAACACCCAGCCCAAGCCCCAGATCAGCATGTCACCAGAATTAATAGGCCTCCCTGTGGTCCCTGGTAATCCATCCCGGGGCTGCACAGCCCTGCCTCTGTTTTGCTGAGGCACATGGAGCCTCAGAGCTGCCCCAAACAGAGCCTTTTTCATGAAAACTGCTTCATTCAACACCTTCTAAGGGCTGCGGGCGCAGGGAGGGGGCGAGTTTACACAGATGCTTGTGTCTCAGGGCTTGCTAGCAGGTGTCTCCTAACTTTACACAGACCACCCTCACACTAAAGGGACTCCTTTGCTTTGAGCCTGTTTGAGTTACATGGCTTTGGTCTCCAGGTTCCTGTCCTGCAGGATTTATGGCTCTGCAGGCTGACAATGCTCCCGTGAGGGAGCACAGGGATGGGGCAGGGTGGCTTCCACAGCACCCTCAGCTAGCTGGGCTCCCCTGAACATGAAATCCTCAGGCTTTCCAGGGAAAGGAGAACAACAGCAACACCTCTACGGGCTGTAAGGCCTTTCATTTGTTTGTTTGTTTGTTTAAAATGGGTCGGGGATGTGGGGGGAAGAGTTAATGATAGGTTTAGGCAAAGAATTTCCTCTGAATCTGGCCATGTTCTGTTGCTGAGGTCATATGACAGCTGAGATTGCACAATTAGAAATGTTTTGAGGCATTCCTTCAGCCTCGAGAGGGGAGGAGGGAAGATATTTAGGGTTTGCTGTCTGGAGTTTGGGGAACAGACACCTGGAGAGCTCTCCTGTGTAGGGGTGATCATGGAGAGCACTGCCTCCTTCCCAAGGGGTACTGGTCGCTCCAGCTGCTGCTCCTCAGGGAGAATTTGGGGTTCCTCAGGCTTTGGGAAGCTTGGGTTGGGCTGTTGCAAGATTTGTGTCCCTTTTTGCAGTTCTCCGAAATTTCTCTGGTTCTCATTGGGAATTAGTGGGGAGGAAATGTTATTGGGATGAAGGGTTTGGGATGGAGGGGACCTTAAAGATCCATGAGCTGGGACACCTTCCACTATCCCAGGGTGCCCCCAGCCCCATCCAGCCTGGCCTTGAACACCTCCAGGGATCCAGGGGCAGCCACAGCTTCTCTGGGCACCTGTGCCAGGGCCTGCCCACCCTCCCAGGGAGGGATTTCTCCCCAATATCCCATCTCTAAGTGCAGCCCAGCACCCCAGCAGTGCCTCCCAGCTGCTGCAGGAGCAGGGATGGGTGCTCAGAGATAGAAATGGCATTTCTGGTTCATGTCCTTATCTGGTGCAATGAGGAGTAGCCACAAGATCCATCTCCTTCTCCTGCTTTATCAGCTCCCACTAGAAAGGAAAGGAGGACAGTCTCCTGCTGATCACAGAGAGGTTATTGGCTGAGTTTATTCCTGGCTGCTTGATAAGTCCAGCCCTCATCCCTCTGGTCATTTAATATTTTGCTCCTGACAGGGCTGTAGAGGCACCAGTTGAAGGCAGCTGAAGTGTCAGGCTGGATTGTCCCTCCAAAGGCAGCTGGTGCCACTGGGGAGGGTCCCAGCAATCTCTGAGGATGACTTCCCGTGCCCCCAGCCCCTGCCTCTCCCACACAAAGCTTTGTAAAAGCTGTAAGGGATTAGTTTGGAGAGGCACAATAAAAAATAAATGACTTTGTTGTGCTTTTGGAACAAAATAATGCTTTAATAGCAGAATCCTTTTCAAAGTTAGCAGTTAAGAGTAAGCAGTACTTTAGGCAATCCAGGCATCTGCTGCAGGGACTTTCCCTCATAATTAGTTAATGAGCTTGATGTACTTTTCCCATCTAATTAAGATGCCATCCTTTTAGCCTTGTTAGGAAAGGTAAACTTTTGAGACATGTTAGAGACAGGTCCCCTTGCTGAGCCGTGGCTGGGGGAGGGAGGAGTGTGTCAGTCTGTGTGTGAGAGCTGACCAGACCTGTGTCCCTCTCCAGTCTGGCCATCCTCCTCCTCCCTGTGATGGGGTAAATCTGCTGAGGAGGGCCCCAAAGCAGGGCTGGGGGTGGGACAGCCCTCTCCCAACTCCCTGCAAAGGGGTGATTTGTGAGTCCATCTGCACGAGCAGAGGGGGTGTGCACACGTGAGGAAACACCCCAGAGCTAAAGGGAAGCGGCAGATCTCACCAAAGCCAGTGGTTTCCCCCAAACTCAAAAGAAAGAGCTGCTTTGAAAGGCCTCTGAGGGCTGGGAGCTGCAGGCCTGATGGTTGGTCAGGGCTGCAGGCTCAGAGTTTTCTCTGGCAGCAAATGAAAGCAGCCACAGCTCCAGTAGCTGGAAGCTGCCTGTGTGCTGGAGTGCCAAAATACAGGAGAGCACTGGGATAAAAATCCAAGAGGGGCAGGGATGGAGTGCCAAAACACAGGAGAGCATTGGGATAAAAATCCAAGAGGAGCAGGGATGGAGTGCCAAAATACAAGAGAGAGCACTGGGATAAGGATCCAAGAGGGGCAGGGATGGAGTGCCAAAATACAGGAGAGCATTGGGAGCAGGGATCCAAGAGGGGCAGGGATGGAGTGCCAAAATACAGGAGAGCATTGGGATAAAAATCCAAGAGGGGCAGGGATGGAGTGCCAAAATACAGGAGAGCATTGGGAGCAGGGATCCAAGAGGGGCAGGGATGTGCCAAAATACAGGAGAGCATTGGGAGCAGGGATCTAAGAGGGGCAGGGATGGGCCAAAATACAGGAGAGAGCACTGGGAGCAGGGATCCAAGCAGGGATGGAGTGCCAAAATACAGGAGAGCACTGGGATAAGGATCCAAGAGGGGCAGGGACCTGCTGGCTCCTGTGCTGGCTTTGCACGGGCACCTTCACCAGGGCACTGAGAGCACAGCCCCCTGGTGTGCCCTGCCTGGGGCAGAAATCCCTTGGGATAGCACAGGACACAACATTCCCAGCCCTCCAGGACCTCCCATCGCTTTTACAGCTGCATCCAGCTGTGCCACAAACCATCTGAAAGCCCAGGGCTTGGGGTTGTGGCTCTCCTGGGGATGAGGGAGCAGCTCCTGCTCTTTCATGGAGCAGCTGGAGCACCAGCCCCACGTCAGGATGAAGGAGACTCAGTAAAGCAGAGTGGCTTCTGCCTTTCACAGCCAGGCACTGAACTGGTGGCCACCCTGGGATGTCTGTCAGCCTCTTTTCCCAGCTGACCCCATTTTCATATGTTCCCCCTTCAAGAGCTGGGCTCCAAAGCCTGGATACATTTCCTCCTGGCCTGCCATCGTGCTGATGGGATTTAAATATGAAAGGCATTGCTCTCTCTGCAAGTTAAGCATTTTGTTAAAAGTGCAGGATGTTAAGAGGTGTGGGATTTTTTTTAGTCTCTTGTAAGGTCTTTTCCAGTGTTCCTTATGAGATGGCATTGAAAGTGTCTGTAATATAATGATCCCACACGTGAATATGCAATATCTCTCCTCCCTTTATGCAGAGTTTTCCCAGCTAATTTCACAGTTTACTCCCTTAAATCCTTGCCATCCTTTGCCATGAACTCTGGAGGTTTTGCTGCCACATGGTGCATCTGGCTGCTGCTTGTGTATCTGCCTGGAGTTAATGTGGGCAGCCTTTGCCTCCTGCAGCCTTTCTGCAAACATCAATGGCCTTAATCCTTGGCCTCCAGGATCTGCTGAGCTCTGTGCCTCTTGCCCTGTGGTCCATCTTTTCCTTGGCAGCCTTTGAGTAAAAGTTTCATAGAATTACAGGCTGGTTTGGGTTGGGGTGGACCTTAAAGATCATTTGTTCCACCCCCAAGCCATGTGCAGGGATATCTTCCACTAGATCAGGTTGCCCAGAGTCCCATCCAGCCTGGCCTTGAATATTCCCAGGGATGTGATGTCTTTGGGAACATTCTAGTGATGGGAAGTTTGACCTCCCTTCAGTTTCTGAAATGCCAACTCCCAGAGTCTCAGAGGAGGCAGGAGGTGTCCCTTGGAGTGGCAGGACCCTCTCCTGAGCCACAGCTCCCTTGGGCTGCCAAGGCTGGCCCTGCTCCTGAGCAGCTGCGATTGGGAACCATCCCACACCTTCACTATTGCTCATCCCCACCCAGGCTGGAAGACTGGTGCTGCAGACAGCTCCTTTTTACCCCAGAATCTTCAGAATAAGAGTAAAAAGATAGAAAAAGGGAGCAATCGTGGGTCCAGCTGCAATTTTACAACTCACAATTGTCTCTACCAACCCTTTACTCAGATTTTCCTGCATGGGTCAGCCCAAGGCGTCATGCACAGCCCAGTTTTGTCAGGAGTGTTCTTCCCATTGTCTTTAGTGGGCCATAAATCCTGCAGGTGACCCTCAGCTGCCCCCTCCCTCAGCACCAGGCACCCCTGGTCCCTCTGGGATGGCATTCCTTGGCTCAGGAGCCTTGGCACAGGGCAGGGACAAGAGGGGACACTCGCTCAGGCTGCAGGCTCTGACACACAGACTCTTCCTCTGCCCAGCCCGAAAAAAGAGAAGATAAAGCAGGGATGAGAAGACAAAGAAAGAAAAGCAAGGCAGGAAAACAACACGAGGGGAAAGCTATGGCTGTAAAACACATTTTGGCACGAGCTTCCCCCACAAACTGCAGGCACAGCGCAGCGGGGCGAGCGGGGAGGCAAATTCCCTTCTTCCTCCCCAAACCACGCACACCTCGCTGCTGGCACTGTCACTGCTGCCACCTCGGTGTCCCCGGAGAGGGGCTGCCAGTCATTCGGAGGTGCTTTGAAGCGGGCACAAAGGAACAAGTCATTTGAGACGCTTCCTGCCTGGTGGCCTGTATCAGCTTGTGAATCATCCCGGCGCTCCCGCTTAATCCGCTTGTGGATCTTTGAAGCCTTTTCTGTCTCGCAAACAAATGATCAACTGCAACTTGTTTTTAATCCATTAAAAGGTTCCAGATATTCCCCCCTGTAAAAAAAAAAAAAAAAAAAAAGCCAAGCCAAAATACCCAGCCTTGGAACCTCAGGGAGGAGCGAGTTTTGTAAGTATTGACTGGGTCTCTGCTGAGCACAGCCAAATATTAGCATCAATTTGTGAGTTGCTTGCAAGGAAGAAATGTCAAAGGTTCAGCTTTTGCTGTGAGCTAATCCTGGCTATTAAAATACCAGGATCTCGAGGAAAGTAGCTACAAGATGGTGTCAAAATGTCTTGGATGCAGCATTGTATATGGCACACTTGATCCAAGGGACCACAGAGTCAGGTCTGGAGTTGGGAGAGAAATCCAGGGACTGTTGTCTGCCATTTGCAGCTGGATGTACCTGGAAAGACACTGCTCTGCTCCCAGACATTTATATAACTACCCTCCCATTAAGTTTGATGTGAATTAATTGATGCTTTCCATTCCTTCTTTCATGTTTTGCTCTGAACAAAAAAAACCCTAAAATTACAAAATCCAGCTGAAACTTAATTGAAAACAAGTTCCATCTGGCCTCACATAAATTATGGCCAAAGTTGCCATTTTAAAGAACAGTTGTTGTTGTTGTTGTTGTTGTTGTTGTTGTTGTTTAATGCTGAACTATAAATCAGCTCAAATGGAGTCCAAATCAACTCAAAATTGGGACCAGGTTTGCTCAAGGGGGTTGAAAACTTAAGCAAAAGGTTTTGGGAACAGCTCAGCTGAGCTCTGGACTTTTAAGGATCCAAGAGAGCCCAGGATTTCATACTGGACATTTCCTCAGAGCTAAGGGGGCTCTGAGAGAGATGGGGAGGGATTTTGGACAAGTGACAGGACAAGGGGAATGACTTCAAACTAACAGAGAGTGGGTTTGGATGGGATTTTGGGGAGAAATCCTTCCCTGTGAGGGTGGGGAGGCCCTGGCACAGGTGCCCAGAGCAGCTGTGGCTGCCCCTGGATCCCTGGAATTGTCCAAGGCCAGGCTGGATGGGGCTTGGAGCAGCCTGGGACACTGGAAGGTGTCCCTGCTGTGGGACTAAATGACCTCTCAAGGTCCCTTCCAGCCCATCCTGTTCCATGGTTCTGTGTGTGCCCAGGCACTGGTGCAAGAGCAGCCCAAGGGCTCTGCCCTCTGAATCACCTGCTCCTTGATTGAACCCTAAATTATGTTGGTCTGAGGGTGACTTTAACCACATACTCTAAAAATCCCTCCCATGGCACTGAGCTCTGGGTGTGTAAGCAAAGCAAATCTGTGTTTCACACCCTTCCCTGGCTGTCCTGGCACTGGGGAGGTGCAGGAAAGCTTCTCCTCCCCACAGCCCCAGTCTGGGTCCTGGTCTGTGAGCTGCAGGTGCCTGTGCTGCTGAAATGTGGGCTGAATGGTGAGGATGCCATCCCTAGACCCAAAATGTGTCTCCACAGCTCTGTCCAGCTGTAAACAGCACAGGAGACATCCTGCAGGATGGGTTTGGAAGAGGAACTGGGAGTGAGATTGCTCTGACATGAGGGATGAAAACAGCTCTGGTGAGCAGTGGGGCTGAAAGTTGTGTAAAATCGGTAAGTTATCTGAGTGTAAGGTGCTGCTGCCCTTGGGAGGCTGACTGGGCTATTTTTTGGTCTTTATTTAATCACTGCACATCTTTTAAAACATAAATACTCAGCTGATCCTCCTTCCTTTTTGGCTGACTGCACCTTGTGGAGTTGAGCATCCTCCTGTGATGTGTAAATGACCAGTGACTGCTGGTGATCAAAGAGCACAGGCTGGATAGACACATTTCAGCCTCCTGTTGGATAGCCAGGTAGCATTTCCTATCAGCCCTCATATCCCAGGGTATCTTTTCATGCATTTACTGGATTCATTCTCTCCAGGCAGCCAGTTCAGTGGGAGCCATTCCTTCTTCCAGCTTGCCATGGCAGTCCCTCTGCTTCTGTGAGTGACTGCAGGCACCCCAGGATCCCCTGGGATGTCATTCAGATGTGCAAATTTTGTCCTGAGCAGGAGTGGGGGATTAGGATGGAGTTAGTGGGAAAAGTGTTCATCCTGTGTGGCGGCAGCACCAGCAGAGCAAAACCCCAATCTCCTGCCACGTGTGGGGGAAGCACAAATTGTCCATCTCTGTGTGATGGGGCAGTGCTGGGGAGCTGCCCCAGCAGAGGAGCTGCACAGGCCTGGTTGTCCATCAGACCTGAGGGGTTGGCACCCTCAAACCCTTCAGTGGGGTTGTCAGAGCCTGAGGAAGCGCTTCGAGTCCAGGCATTGCCCTCCGTGCAGATCTCAGGTGTGAACTGGAGCATTTCTGCTGCAGCTTACTGGGAAACCCACAGCAATTCAGAAAATCCACAGCAATTCACACCAGAGGGGGGAAGATACTGTATTTTATATTTTTTTCACTTTTTTAATAAAGACAACTGGAATTACTGTTCTACTTTTGTCAAAGGAAGGCACCAGTCCAGTGTGTGGGAAGTGCTTTAGCCTTGTCCCTCTCTGACATTTCCTTTTGCCTTTGGTCACAAAGAAAAAGCAAATCAGCCTCTGCCCCTGCCACATCCTGGAGGAAGCTGCTCCCTGTGTGCAAACCTGTAGGAAAAGGGAATTAATTATAGGTGATTTGTATTTGGATCCAAAAGGCTCTTTCTGTTGAGGGGGAATGGACCTGTAGGAGCATCTCCCACATCCCTTTGCCTTTGCTCCTGTTTTTCTGGGAGCTGGAGCTGAGGTCTGAGGTGTGGGCACAGCCTCTCCCATCACTGGAGGGTGAAGGGGTCCAAAATGTGATGGGCAAAAGCCAAACTGGAGGAAAGTGATGCTTTGAAATGGGGTTCTGAGCCCAGAGAGATGTGTGTCCTTCCCAAAATGACTGTCTGTTCTTGGGAAAACTGTGATTTTCCTGTCCCCTGGGGACTGAAGGGTTTTCCTTTCCCACCTCCAGGAGTGAGGAATGGGCAGTGAGACCCTGGCACTGTCATTAAATGTTGTGGTTTTATGGCCAATTGCTCTTTTCCCACTGTTTAACCTTCCAAAGCGATGAAAAAATATTTCAGACCCCTGAAAGCAGCAGTGGATGTCCAGCACTGGCTCCAAAACCTTCCAGGAATCACAGGGACTTTGATCTGCCATCACTCCACCCCCTTCTACTTTCTGTTGTTTAGGATTTACCAAACATTGCATCTCCTCACATCAAAATTCACCTTTGTTTTGCTACAGATAATCACCCAACGCCGATAATAACAATAAAATTCCTAGGAAATCTCCCTGTGGCAACAAGTAATTGACCCAAGAATTTTCACTACAAGGAATTATGATTTTTTTTTAATAACCACACAGCACTGGAGATGCTCGTCCGTCGGGGGATGCACTGCTATTGTTCTCATCAGTCCTGATGCTTTGCCTTCACCCTTTGAGTTCTCTCAAAGGATTGAGATTATTTGGTTTCTTTGAAGAACAAAGGAGAAGGAATTTTTTTTAGATGACTGGCTATTTTGATCTGCAAGGTCTGCACGCAGTGTGAGGGAACAAACATCACTAAATCATTAAGGGAAAAGGGAAGGGTATGCATAATGGAAAGAGAAACACAAAAGCCACCGAGTCCAGTGGCTGCAGCCCAGGCTGGGCATTGTTTTCAGCCCCACTGCTGATCCTGCACGGGGTTTGTTGCTTTGCTTCTCTGGGCCTTGCTTCTTCTCATCGATTATTTGGCACCACAGCACTCCCAGCCTGACTTTGTCAGGTTTAGTTAGAATTCCCAGTGCCTTTGGAGAAATAAAGGACATTGAGTAGGATGTTTATTTAACCAGCACGTGTCTTGGAAATGGAGATTTAAAGTGTCGTGGAGGTGAAAATGAAAATGAAAATCCTCTGTGGCTGCCTGGACTCCCTGTCTGTGCCTGGACTGAGGGTGCCAACCTTGGGTGCCTCAGAGGGGACCTTGAGGGACACAACTGGCCAAGCCAAGGTGCCTCTTTTCCCCAGGAGCTGGAAGGATTTGGAGCTTGCCTTCCTGTGCCCCACAGAAAATGGAGATCCCTTGGAATCTGTGTGGCATGGGATGGAACACAAGCATCCCTCCCATTCAAATGTGCCTTTTCCATTTGGGGAGATAAGAAAATATCACATGTTCTGAGGAAATAGGATTAGCTTGTAATTAAGCAAAAATCCTCCTATTTAGCACAACAATTTTTTTTTCTAAAATTAAAGAGTGAATATTACCTGCTAATTATGGGGTACACAATATACATAAAGCAATGGCTAATTAGTATATGAGTGTCTATTTTTGTTCTGTTTGAGAAAAATTAAACTTTAATACAGTCATTTCCCCAGATGCATAAGTAGAAGATGTTTTCTGGACTTCCAGCTAAACAAACAGCATCCTGCTGAGCCGTGTCCGTGCTGATCCTGCCAGCTGGAACTCAGCAGGTGATGCTGTAGCTGACTTAAAAATGCTCAGCTTGAGGTGGTCACCTAAAAAGGGAGCACACAACACACCTCGAGGCTGTCACAGCCTGTGCAGGTCAGTGCAAGGCTGCTGTGGAGCTCTGAACCACAGAGGAATCCTGAAATCTGGAGGAGTTTTAGTCTGGATCCAAGCTCTGCAGAGTGTTCCTTGGCCAGGGCCTGGAGCTGTGCTGGCCTTCTCCTGGTTTTGGCAAGGAACTAAAAGCCTGGTGTAGTTCTGACAAAGTTTGGGCTTGTACAAGTGAGCTTGAGCTGTGTTGTGGCTGAACTTCGCCTTTTCTTGGTGGATCTTGGGAACTGGTTCCCTTCAAGCTGTGCAGGGTGAGTGAACTCACTCCCCTCAGAGTTTGACCCCCCTGTTACCCACCAGGCTTAGATTTAGTTCTGCATTCTGCAAACACTTCAGCACACGTTTTGCCTCCCACACTTACCACGAGCCCTCACTCACACACAGCCAAACATGTGCTGCTTCTCACAGCATCCAAGAGGCTGCCACAAATATTTCAGGTTCAACTCCCATTTTCACATCCCTTGAATTGGAGCTGCTCTTCTTCCAGAATCTGCCCTAATTAGTCACTTTGATGCTGTAATCCCCTTCCTGCCCTTCGGACACATGGATTTGTGAGTGTCCCTAATCTCCAGTGGGGATTTTCCCAGTGATTCCAGGGTCCAGATGTCTCCTGGAGATGAGTGAGTGTTCCTGACACACAGTGTTGGTCGTGGGGTTAACCAGAACAACTTCTGAAAACACACAAATGGGAAAACATCACCTTGGCTGGAGTGCCACTGCCATGTGGGAAATATTCCCAGCTGTGGCTGGCTGTCCTTGAGAAGTGAACAGCCCTGGGGTGCTGCACCCCTGTGCAGCAGGGTGGCACCTGAGGGAGGGCACTGCCAGGTGGCACGAGGCCTCTTTTATTCAGGAATATGGATTATTTTCCAAATTCCAGCAGCGCTGTTCAGCTCTCACCAGCCCAGCCTGGCACCTGAGCAGCTTGGCTTCAGGTGTGCTCTCCTGCCTGAGCTTTGGGTGCACAGGGCAGGGTGTTGTCCCTGATCTGGGGGGCAGGACAGTGCCTGTCCCTGCTCCAGGAGGCTGATGTCACCCTGTGGTGGCTCTGCTGTGCCCTGCCTGGGAGCAGAGCCACCCCCGTGCCGCTGCTTCCTGCTTGTAGTAAAGAGATATTAAAGTCTACCTTGCAGAAAAGTGAGGCTTCCTCAATTAATAAACGTGCTCACAGGCTTGCCAGATGAAAGGAATGTAAAATACCTTGATAGCTTCTTTTCTGATCATTAATAATAGTATAAGTTACCTGAAAGGCACAGAGCGTGTCCCCAGCGGGTTTTGATCTCTTGTCATGCCTGGCTATGTGGGATGGGCAAGGCTCTGTCTCTTTGGGGAGTTGTTAGATGAGAAAACAGGCAGCAGAGATTTCTCCACCCCCTGCTCCGCTCTATTCCCAACACTGCTTCGCTCCCAAGGATCAATATCTGAGCTGAGAAATTATATTATTAAGCTGCACATTGTAATCAGACATCAAGTAGAGTCCAGTTCCCCCCTTGGCTCGCATTAGCATGCCCTGGTGGAGTGGTGGTGCTTTTGAAAAGATGAAGAGCATCATCCATGCAAAAGATGTGGGGTGCAGGAGCGGGCCAGGCCTTGTGCAGAGCGTGTCTGAGACTCCGTGCCTCACAATTTGCATTACAGAAAAACAATCTTTTATTTATTTAAGTTGGAAATCCCTTTGCATCTGAACTTCAAGTGTGCAGCAAACACACTTTGATCATTTTAATGCAGAAGTCACTGATTTACAATAAATATTGTGTTTTCTTTTCATATTTCTTTTTGTTCTTCGAGGAGATTAGAGCAAAGGAAGGAAAATAATTTTTGACCTCATTAGAATTGCTCGTGGTGGAAGGAAATGTGCAGAATGAGGAAGATGCTGGGCTTCAAATGGTCCCAGGCTAAGGACAGGCATTACAGCATCGATGGGTCATTAATTCCTGCAGCTGATTAGGGCTGGGACAATACTCCACTCAAAGTGCCTCTGAATGGCATTTGGGGGATCTTGTTGTTTTCTGTACGGGATCAGGAGGAAATGATGGATCCTGAGACACATCCTGCTGTGGGGTGCACCTCATAATTCACCCTTGAGAGGTTCCAGCTTTGTGCATCCCTGAAAATCACCTGTTTTCTCTGAGATGGGGACCAGGATTGAGCCCAAAGAGGGCAGTGAAATGTTAAAAAAGCCACAGCTTTCCTGGAGCATCAGGCATGGTTCCACCCCCAGGTTAGAAAGATTGCAGCCAGCAGGTCTGGTGGTGTCTGGAGGGATCAGTGAGCTCGGGGTTGGGTCAGGCAGCAGCTGATCCCCTGTGAGCTGGTGAAGCTGATTTTTGGGAATGGGTTTGCTGGAGCATCCTGGTGGGTTGTGCTCCTGCCCAAAGGGCTGAGCTCCCCCCCAGCTCAGCTCCTCGCAGCTTCCCAGGGAAGCTTTCATGTGGATTTGCAGAATTCCTCCCCGTTTTGGGGATAGAAATAGATACAAAGTGGATACTTAAAAAAAAACCCCGAACAAAACCCAAAACAAAAACAAACAAAAACCACAACAGAAACAAAATCCCCCAAAACACAAAAAAGCCACAAAAGAACCCAAAACCCCAAAACAAAGAAACCACTCCCCGCAAATCCCATCCAGCCCACCTCGAACAAACACAGCTTTCTTCTGGAGCAGTGCAGTGGAAAGGGAAGGGCTCAGGTCCCTTTATTGCCCCTGTGCCCTGACACTGATCCGAGCTGACTCGGGGCTTTGTGGCTTTCCCCATGGCAGGAGCAGCAGGTCCAGCTCCCAGGTGTGAATTCCAGCCCTGCCTCCTTTCAAAAGGGACATTTCTTGCTGGGCAGGCTGGGACAGAAAACAATTAAACAAAAGGAGTGGTTTGCTTTGGGGTCACTCCTGCCTTTCCCCCTCTGTCCTGTGCTGCTCTTTTTATTTCCTTATTCCACGTGGGTTCCTTTTACTTCATTCAGTGTGGTTTTTTTGTTTTCTTTCCCTTTTTTTTTGTTTGTTTGTTTATTCATTTTTTGGGTTTTTTGTTTGTTTGTTTGTTTTCATCCTGGAGCAAACCTATGAAATCATATTCCTGTTGTAAATTTCTAAAGAAAAGTAAACTCAGGTTGCTTGGACTTTACTCAGGGCTGTAACTGGAACCAGCAGGAGCCGTGGGATATTGGTTGCTCCAGGTACGTTGGTTACTACAGGCCATAAAGGGTTATTTTGTACTTGATGAGAAGTCCCCAGCTGCTTAAACTGTTGTGTATATTAAATTTGCAGTCCTGAGCATCAGGAACAGATGTGGGGAAGGAGAAGGATAGATTTGCTTTTTGCAGAGTAAAGAAACTGAGAAGCATCTCCCAAAATGAGATTTTTTTTTCCAGTGTAGGGAGCTCGAAATCCAGGCCACCATGCTCCCTTTCACTCCGTGCTAATTTATTGTTATCCAGGGTTGCAAGCAGGACAGTTTAGGCCAGAAGTGATCCACTCAATTATCTGCTACTGTGTTCCTTCAACTACAAAGAGACCAGAGACACATCCCCTTATCCCAGCATCTTGGGCAAACAAAGCAGGGGGGGTTGGTGGCAGTGTAAACACATTTAAATTACCCTCTTTGCAAAACCCTGATCACTCATTATGGTCAAATCCAGCTGGATGGAGCCAGAGTGGCACTTGAAGGTTTTTGTCTGCTGGGAAAATGTGTGCTGGAGAGCTGTGAATAACAAACCCAGTGTCACCGTGTCGTGTCCTGAGGATGCTGCAGTGCCGGGCTGGTCAGCAGCTGTCCTGCTCCATCCTGGCTTTCAGGGTCTGCTGCTGAGGTGTGACTCTGCCTGTTCCTCCCAGAGATGGATTTGCACACCAGCACTATCAGCGCTGCACTCACAGGCTGCTTTTTCTAGTGGGAAGGGTTAAAACCCCAGAGATAATTTATGAGCCCTTTTTGTACTCAAATGCATCCCCTCCTCCATCCTCAGCAGGAGGAGAAGACCAGGAAAGGCATCTTGGGGCCACATTCCCACCCTTTCCCCACAGTTTTCCATCCCCACGAAGGAAGTGGCACTGCAGTGGGCACACACATCCACGGGATCCTGCCCGGGGCACACCTGACCCTGCCAGCCAGGCTGATGGCTGTGACCCGCAGGTGTCCCAGGGCAGGTGAACACCTCTCTGACCCAGTTTGGGCAGCTGAAACACCAGAGAGACAGTGGGGAAAGTGCATCCCAGCAAAACTGGTGGAAAGACAGCCACCCCTGGCTGTGCTGCCCACCCTCCAGCCCCAGGTGTGTGGGCAAGGAGCTGGGCAGGGTTTCCCTGCTGTGACCCCTCCTCATCCACATCTTGAGTCAGCTGGGAAGGTGCTGGAGCTGTTAAAAATAGCNTATCCAGGGCACCAGAGGGATGTCCTGGGTTCAAACAGGTTATAAACGGTTGTAAAATAGCTGATAATTGCTAAGCATTGTTAGTTTGGTTATTATATCGCAGAAGGGGTTAAAAGGGTGGTTATAAGAAATGACACCTGAGTAAAGCGCATCACCCCCGGCAAAACCAGCCAGCCTGGGCAGAACCACAATGGCCAACCAAGCGCCTCAAACCTTCATGCCAGTGGAGGATCCGGACAGAAACCAATCCAAAGGGACAAAAAATAGGATAAAAAGGGGTTTCTGGCCCAGGGAATCTGTGCTGCACCACCTGGAACACCGGGAACATCGCTGCTGGAGCAGCCCCAGCGCAGCTGCGGCATCCTCGAGGGGATCGCTGCTGCCCGGCCCCCGGGCCCCCTTGCTTCAGGCTTTTCTCTTTTTTATAATAAAAGCTGAAATCACTTTAGTACCGGGAGCCTGCTCTCGTTTTTACCAGAGCCACCTCACCCCAAGCTAGGGCAGGAAAGCTCAGCACCCCTGGGAGAAGCCTGGGAGACACCAGCCGGGAGTGTCCTGCAGCTGGAGAGAGCTGCTGATCCCACCTGGATCCACCTCAGAGCCCCAGGTCCTCCCTTTCCCTGAGATGCTTAAAAAGGAGCAGTTTTCTCTTAAGCCTCATTTCCTGCCCATTTAATGGGACGTGATCCTGCGATTCCCTTCATGCAAGTTTTGCTGGGAAAACTCAGTGCATTTTGGAGGGGTTACATGGGGCTGAATTCCTCCTCTGCTGGGAGTGGGTTTAGAGAGGCTCCTCCAGAATGGCACCAGCACATCCTGAGAAACCTCCATCAAAGCTCAGACAGCATCTTCCAGTTATTATCTGGTGGCTGACTGAGTTTAGGTTTTCTGCTGACAATAAAACAGCAGGTAAAAGGAAGTGATTAGTAGCTTACAACTGTATCTAGTTGCTCCTGAGCAAAGCTCTCTGCTTTATTTTGGGTCTTGGAAGATGAACTGTACAGTATATTGTTTGAAAAGGCGTCCTCTGTTTTGGAAAATCTCCATATATTTTGTTTCCATGTTATCTGCATGGTTGTAATTAGAAAATTATGTGCCTGCTACATGACCTCCTCATAAAGAACATATTTAAAGTGAGACAATAACATTCAATTCCCTTTCTAAACCATCAAAAAGAAAATGGTTTTCAAGGCATTTCTTCCTCCTTCCCAATTCCCTCCCTCTGGCCACTTGGGTGGTCTCATTTGACAAGTTTTACAATAGAGGACTTTTTTTTTTTTCATGGACAAACATGTAAGTGCAGGAGAAAATCTGGAACTGGGAAACAAATGCTTCCCCCTGCCTTCCCCAAGAAAAACTCAGAGGCTGAATCTCAGATCCTGGCAAAGGCAGGGTGAGAGGGAGACCTTACAAAGGGAAATCCAATTTTTTTTTTTTCTTTTTCCTGTGTACCTTCATTCCTGCTGCAAAATTCCTAAATCCGTGCCCATGGGAGGGAGAAGTATGTGCATGGCCCCTGAGGAAAGCTGGGGACAATGATGGGACAGAACTTCAGCTTGTCCCTGCTCCAGGGCAAGGTGAAACACATGGGATGGGCACTGGTGGGACCACCAGAACCTGCAGGTTTTAGATAAAATTGCATTGCAGGGGAACAAGCTGGAGCACTGTGTGCCTGAATATTGCTCAGGGGGAATAAGATAAGGCTTGGAGGTGGTACTGGAATTAAACTGCTTGAGGGGCTCATTGGAGCTCTGCTAGGAGTGGGAGAAAATGCAATTTTTTGTATGGCAAGGATGCAGAAGATGAGGTAGATAATGCCTGTTTTTATCAGTGAAACCCTTTGGTCCTCAGGATGCCCAGGGTGTTTGCTGTGCTGGACTGGAGCAGGGCATGGCTTCCCCAAGCTCCTGGCCATCAGTGCCACACACCTTGGGCTGTCCCCTGCCCAGGGAAATGCTGCCTTTGGAAATCTCTCCCTGCTCTCAGCAGATCCCTCTGGTTTTGTAGCACCCTCAGAGCTCAGGGAAGGGGCTGTAGGTGCAGTGAGGGAGCAGGAGCTGCTCTTGGGGCTGTGCTGCACCAGTGCTGTTGCTTTGGAGCTGTGATTCCCTGCTGTGAGCTGTGTCTGCACCACCAGCACTGCTCCTTTGCCTTTTCAACCTGCACACGAGCAGCTTCCTGATCTGAGTGCCCTGGATCCCCAGAATTGCAGATTTCCCTTTGTGGTCAGTGTCACACAGGAGAGGAGCCCCTGGGACACCTGGAGAGAAAGGCAGGGGGAGAAGAGGGAGCAGAGCCAGGTGTGACACAGGGTGGGGATAGCAGAGCACAGGTGCACCATGAGACATGAGGAAAGACATTTTGCTTCTATAGAATAAAATGAAGTAAGTGGAATAACTGGCCAGTACTGAAGGAAATGATCAATTCAATTTGTTTGGGGAAGAGCAAAATGAGGATTGCTCTGCCCACTGCTCTGGGAGGGTGCTGCTCCTGTAAGGAGCCACCTGCATCGTGCCTTGGCTATGGCTCCCAGAGTGAGGATTCTTTGCTTCTTTTTTGCCAAGGTGGGGATTAAATGTGCTAGATGGTATTTCTTGTAGGGACTCAGATGTTTATTAGTTCTTATCTATGTCACAGTCTCACAAACTCTGAGTTCTACAGCACTTCACTCTAACCAACTAAAAATGGAGCCCCATCTCTCTCTCTGCAAGGCCTTTTAAGGATAAACTGTCCAATTAAGAAATGACACCTCAATTATTTTTACTTTTAACCCAATAACCAGCCACCTGTGCCCGCAATGTGGACTTTTATCCAATTACACAAAACCACCCAAACCCATGGAGAAGAAGATGAAGATGAAGGAGCAGCCTCTGCCCTAAAACCTCCATCTTGCTTTATATATTACTATATTCTAAACCCTTAAACTCTGAGTTTCCCACCCTGTGATATCACACACTTCTATCAAACTCCACACCCACAATCCCAGTTCTATCATTCCATTTTGGAAGCTTCTCCAGGGCCTCAGGTCAATGCAGTGTTCTCCTGGGGGTCAGTGCCTGGCAGCACAGAAAGTCTCCAATTCTCAGTAACCAGGGCTCCAACACCAGGGAATTTACAGAACAAGAGTTGGGAGCTCCCAGCATTTAACTTTGGTGACTTGTGCAGGATCACAGCCCTGCAGAGAAATGAGCTCACCTGCTCTGATCAGCAGAAGCATGGGCATGATTCCCTTTCCACTGCCACCCTTTTAAATCACTTTGCCAAGCTAAGAAGCCTTTGGTATAAAAGAGAACTCATATTCACGACCACGGGCATCAGAACTGGAAGGGATTTGCAGCCTCCACTTCTGCTTTGAGCTTGCTCAGCTCAGCCAGGCTGGGGTGGCTGTGGAGGACAGCACCTGTCCACCCCAGGCTGCTCCTTTTGGCTGTGCAAGCAGGAGCCTGCTCACCTCCTCTTGTTTTTAATGATCTTTTTGTTCAGCAGCTCAGCTCGTGTGTTTGTGCAGCAGAGGCCCCACAAGCAGCAAGCAGAGCAGCTCTCCCAGGAGTTGTGCCTGGGGGATTTTCCATGCTGTGGTGCCAGCAGGGCACAGGTGCACAGCCAGGGGCAGGGGACACTGTCTGGGCTGGTGGCACTCAGTGGCTGCAGGGTTCTGCCACCAGGCACCTGGGATGTGTCACAGGCAGCGCTGTGAGCTGGGCTTTCAAACAGGTGAGCAGCAGCTTTACCTAAAAGCCCATAAAATAATCGTCATAAAAAAATCATGAAGCTGTAAAATGTACTAGGGAGCCTCCCAGCCAGACTCTGGAGAGGGGAGCTGTGCTGAGCTGCACCCTGTGAGAGGCAGAGCTGCCACTGGGAACTTCTCTTTAAAGCTGGCAGAATTTTTGTGCATTTTTTTTTATTAAATCTATGTAGATTTAATCTACGTAGATTTAATCCAAAATTTAATTTCATCCAAAATTTAATTTAACCCAAAATTTAAGAGCACCCAAAGATAGATAAAGGCAGCAGAGCATTCCCCAGTCTGCACAGAATCATGGAATGGTTTGGGGTGGAAGGGACCTTAAAATCACCTGATTCCAGAACTCTTGCCAAGGGCAGGGACACCTTCCACTGTCCCAGGATGCTCCAAGCCCTGTCCAGCCTGGCCTTGGGCGCTGCCAGGGATCCAGGGGCAGCCACAGATTCTCTGTGCCAGGGCCTCACCACCCTTACAGGGATGATTTTTTTCCTAATATCAAAATAATGCAGTTTTTGTCAGGCCTCTTCTGTAGTCAGTCATGTCTTAGGAGCTGGGGAAACACTAGTATAAATATAATTAATGAACAATCAGAACATTATAAACCCAATTGGAAATTATAAAAGAAAAAATGTGCCAGGTTCTCTTACAGCTCTGTGTACTCCCTGTCTGTCTGTCTGGGCCTGCAGACTTTGACAATGAAGTGACAGCAGTGATATTGTGAATATTTAAAACCCAAACCATCATCAGCATTTCCATTTAGGTTATTGCTTCATGTTGTCTCCGGCATTTTATCTTCACTGCAAATGAGGTTTGAGATCTCCATCTGGTCCTGGTGGACAAAAGCTTTCTTAGAGAAAGCAAACAGCTTCAGCAGCAGCTTCAAAGCTGTTGGGGGTCTCACGTGAAGATGGGAGAGCAGCTCTGAACTTGTTGGATTTCACATCCTATAAACACAAATTGGACCATAATTCTCATGTCACTAAGTCATTCTACTGCATTGGATCACTCAAAGCATAATTTCTTCTTTCTCCAGGTTTTTTCCCTTAATTTTTTTTTTGTAAAGCAATGGGATGGGGCCTACCCAGTGGGGCATCACATTGGAATTCTGAATCTCTCACTCATGAGGGGATACAGGACACCCCTGCAGCCCCAGGGAGGAGCTGGATGAAGACTTCTCCAAGTCTGTGGAGCAGGAATAGCACAGGGTTTTCCCCCTTGGGGCAGAGGATGGGGGTTATCTCCTTCCCACAGCAGCCCTTGCCCCAGCCTGGGTTCCATGGGCTGTTTTAGGCAGTTTGGGGCAGCTCAGGGATGCACAACTATTTATCTGGAATCAAAGAAGTGAAATTCTCAAAGGTTAGTAAATAGACATCGAGTAGGAAAAATGGGGGGAAAAAAAATCTTTGAGTTGAGCTTGTCCTGTGAGACCTGTGGGGTTCCTGTGCCTCTAAAGTTCATCCTATTACTTGGCAGTGTTGGATTTACAGTTGGACTCTATGACCTTAAAGGTCTTTTCCAGCCTAAATGAGTCTGTGATTCCATTGTATTTATAGCCAGATTTTGCTCCATGTAAACCCCTGGCACAGCCTGTGTTCATCTGTGTGGGTTTTTCCAGCTGCAGCTGAAGTTATTCAGTACCTGGGGGCAGAGGAAGAAGCAGCACCTGGGTGCCACAGGGGTTCCAAGGTGAAGGAAGTGAAGTCCCACTCTTTTCCCCTCAGTCTACTCCAGACTTTAAATGACAATTATTCTATATATGGTATAAATATATAATCTGTTTAATATATAAAAATGGGTTTATTTATGTCATTTTTTAATTTCTTTTCCTGCACAGTTGAGCTCTTGGTGCCCCTCCTGGAAGAGAGGTGGGGAGCACACCTGGTACAGCCCAGTTTGCTGGGGATGCTGTCCCTGTCCTTATGGGCTGCTGTGGAATCAAAACTCCGGGGTGTTTTTATGTGCTTGGAGGACAGGCTTTGAGCCACAGATCAAATGGGCAGATTTTAGTGTGTGTTAGGAAAATTAGTTAATTTGGCTAGAGAAATCAGGGTTCCCCATGGAGTTTGCAGGGTAGAATTTGCTTCAGATGGTTCATAAACAAAGGGATGTGTTGCTAGGATTGTGAAGTTCAATGGATTTTGCTTTTGCAACCCACTGTTGCAGTTTTACTCTTTCCCTTTCCGTCTGGGAGATATTTCGTTGCCTCTTACTTTTTATGTTTTCCTTCTGATTTTTCTTTATTATTAATTTTTTTTATTTTTTATTTTGATTTCTTTCAAGAATCCTAACAGCAGGATTTACATTTGCAGACTGTTTCAGGGGACATTAAAAAGCCCCCAGATGACAAATAAACAGCAAAAATACCGAGTGAATTTTAGCAGAAGGGATGCTGGGGGAGCCTGGCTGAACCAAAACCATCTCAGCTGGCTTGGGCACGTGCATCCTTGTGCAGGTGAAGGTGGGGATCAGGAAACAGAGGAGCACAAAGCTGTGGGAAGTGTGTGCAAGGCCATTCCATTCCATAGCTCCCTCTCTGCCACCAGTACCCTTAGGCAGGGTTAAGCTGCTGCACCAGGATGTCCTGGCGTGCCTCCCAGTGCGTGGTGTTCCTCAGTGACTCCTTGGGTTTGTTCTCTGGCTGATGTTGCCCAACAGACCAGAAGGATTCCTTGATCTTGCCTTGCTTGGATTCTTTCAGGAATTGCAGCCGTGTGTCCGAGGCACTGAGCCCTTTCACATAATTGGGAAATATTTGCATTGAGCTGAGCTGTTCTCCCCCAAATGACAGCGAGTGGTTGTTCCTTCCATTCCCAGGAGTGCTGCTGTGAGGTCCAGGGCTCTGGATGGGGACACACAGCAGCGAGTCTGGGACAGAGGGCCACAGCAGAACATTTGTGCCTTGTGTTTTTCCCTGGAAGCAGCTGGTTTTCCCTTCAGGGCAGGGCACTGGCTGTGCCTGAAGGCCATTTGGAAATGAGGGCAGGATTCAGACCTGCTTGTTGAGTGGGGCTCTTGTCGAAACTCTGCAGGGCTCTGCACTTGCAGTCTGGTGTAGTGCTGAGGGCAGTGATTTAGCTCCTCAATCCCAGCCAGTCTGCAGCTGGGCACATGAGGATCAGCTCCTGTTGTCCTGGATGCCGTGGAATCCATCCACGTCAGCACAGCCCCCTTGTGCCAACAGAGCAGGAACGGTGGCTGAAGCTGCCAGGGGAATGTCCTTCCCCCCTTGGACATGTGTGTGATTCACTGGCCAGCTTTGTCCAACTGGAATTACCCCTCAACTCTCTTCCCAATAAAGTACTGATTTCATGACTGTTCCCAGAGGTGGCGTCTCAGTGGGTCAGAAATTGAGGCTGGTGTCAGCTGGGATGTTAATTGTCATTTATGTGTTTGCTCTGCTCCCTGCACACCAGTGCAAGACAATGAGTTACAGCTTGTCATGACTGGGTTTCAGAGGGCTTTCTTAGAGAGTGGTGCTTTTATTCTCATGCACTATCTCATCCTTTCCCCTGCTGTATGTCTGATTTATCAGAGTGGTTTAACACGGGCTTGTTCCCCCTTTTTTCCTCCTCTGTCTCTTGCTGGTATTTGTAAGCAAATCACCCCCGTTTTATATGAAGTGAAAGATAAAGAATGAGGTTGTTGTGTGCACTGAGCAATGGAGATGATGACTGAAATGGCTATTAATGACTGCTCCCAGCATGCCCAGGCATGACTTTAATTTCTTGCTAATTCCAGCTCTGGCAATGCACGCTGGCAGCACAGTCCACAGCCTCACTCCTCCTGGAACCAGCCCAAACACAGGTGGTGCTGTCCCTGAGCTGCTCCTCTAAAGGGGATCAAGCCCTTGGTTTGTTTCTAGCCCATCAGTTTTGGATTTCCAAATGCAGTTTGTGATTCCTTAGGTTTGTTTTTCACAGAGGTTACTCAAGGCTTAGTGAAAATGTTCAGTGTGGACATTTGTATGACTGAAAATTGAGATATTTAAACCCAAAAGTGATAGTCATTAAGTAAGTGATTAGTTCGTCTGTGACAGTGTTGAGGCATGAAAATGCCATAATTTTGGCTCTGTTGAGCAGGGCAGTCATGCCCAAGAGAACCACAGGTTTTGCCTGCTTTCAGTATCCTCCCTGAAATAACATTTTTTATATCCTTAGCAACTGGCTCCTGCTCCTCCTCTACCAGAGAGGCACTATCAGAGCACTAATTGGAGTGAGGGGAAAGGACACAAAACCCAGGAGGAAAATGGGGGAGAGTAGATCCCAGAGGCTAAACTTAATGCCATCAGACTTGGATGGAAATATCCCTCTTGCAGACCACAGAAACAGAACTTTTTGTGGGAGTAAGAAGAGGAGAGGCATGATAAGGCTGGTGAAGTCAGTGCAGTTGGTGCAACGAACCCGGGGCCATTTCCTGGGATGCCTGACAGAAGTTTCCTTCTGTGGGAAAAATCAAGGACTGGAATAGGTCTGTCTTTTTTGCCACTGCAAACCTATACTTAAGTGTGATTAAAATGCTTTCGGCAAAGGAAATACCCTGTAGTTTAAACCAAACATGGGGACATCCTCTGTGCCTCTGATTGATGTTATGGTGGTTTGTGTGGTGTACTATATCCTGAACCAGGCCCAAGTCAATTAGGCACCATTTCAAAGTATTTTCTCATGCAGCCCAAGGTTTTGCTCGTGCCAGTGAAACCCGAGACTGGGGGAAATGATAGCAGAAATGAATTCTGCGAGCGAGCGCAGCCGGGCCATCGGGTTAGCAGGCAGCAGGCACTGCAGGATTCCCTGCTTCAAGGAGCAAGATGCCTTTTTCAAGTTGTGAGATTTAATGGCCTTTTTGCTGAGATCAAGTGTAGTATTGGTTTAATATCTGATACAAGCTCTATCAGGAAAGTATATCCTCCCTTTGCAGGGGAACGAGGAGATCTAACCATGAAATAATCAAATCCTCACAGTTCTTTTCTACCCCTAGACCAGGTGGGATTTCTGCCCCAGAGACACCATCTAAAGCACATTTCCACTCAGCCTTTAGCTGTTTGAAGCTCTCAGACAATCACAGTGTGGGAAAGGACAGTCCTTACAAATCTTTCGCCCTTTCAGTCCTGAAATATCATTCCTTGTGATGGAAGAGAGTAATAACATGTGAGAGCACCATCACAAGCCAGCCGGCAAAGGAAATAACAGGGTGACCTTATAAAATCAGGGCCCAAAAAAACCACCCAATTATAGGGTTAAATGCCACTGAAGCAATGATTCTCCTGGTTTATCTCCCTCATGGTGCACTGCATTTTAAGCCCAGCCACTGGGGACACGTGAAATGGTGCTTAAACCATCAGTGGAAGGTTCCTTCATGCTACAGAGATATTTCCATGTATTCCAAAACAGCCCTGGAGTCTGGGCAGGCAAGGAGTGAGCTTAATGCCTTCCTTTGTAGTAGGAGATCTTTGAAACTCTTATTTGATCGTTTCCCTAGATTAGGGTGATTCTGGGCTGCTTTGGAGGAATGTGCTCCCTCTGCCCACCAACCCCCTCTCCCAAAGTGATAAGGCATCTGTAAATGAAAATACTCTCTGAAACTGTGCACAGAACCTCCTCTGTACAGGGCTTTGAAGCAGAGCTGCGTGAAGACCTCTGTACCGGCTGAAAATATCTTGCAAACTGATAAAGAAGTGCAGGTACAGCTAAAATCCACTGTGTAATGAGGATTAGCAAGCCTAAGGAGGTTTGTTTGGATTGAAGATTGAGTTGAAATGTGTGAGGCTTGGGTTTGACCAGAAATAAACCGAACTTGGATTTCATCAGATGCCTCCTGGCCCCCTCCCGTCCTGCTCCTCCTGGCCCCACTCCACGTTCAGAGTAAATACTCAGAGCTCATCATTTTAAAAGGAGCTGTTTAATTTTCCCACCGGCCCAGGTTTTCGTTAAATGTGCTGTGCTTCAGTACAATCCTTCACTTTCCCAACCAGCCCTCAGCTCCCTGCATCTCCCTACCTGTGTGCTGGGCTGTATTGATCTCAGATATGTGGGCAATTGCTCCGTGGAATACAGCCTGAAAGGACCCTGTTTGATCCAATGATGATCCTATAGCAGATATTCTGACTAATTGTATCCATGGAAATCAAGTGCACTTTAACTAATGAAAAAAAAAAAAAAAGATGGTGTGGTCAAAGCTTATTTGAAGAAATGACATGTTTTAAAACCTGACATGACTTAAAACAGAATCATATAAGTTCCTTTGCTAAAACACTTTCAGGATATATTAGGTATAACAATAGTTTTCTACATGAAAATGGCTTTGAAATCTTAAAAGAAAAGTATTTTAAAAGAAAAGAATTTTTGCGGTGCATTAAATTGGACGTGAATATGACAGATTTCAAAGACTGTCAAAATAACGAATTTACATCATAAATGCACAGGCTCCCTTTTTAAAGGCCTCTTCAACAACTCAGGAAGGCGTTTAATGGTGAGCAAGTTCAAAGTGTCATGGACTCCCACTGGTATAAAAAGGAGGCAATACCCACTATACTCTCTGTGTTTCAGATAATGTATCTGTCTCTTTTCAAGTTAATAAACTGCACTCCTGTCAAATTGCAGATAAATGAAAGCGACCAAGACATTGTTTTCCCCACATATTGCTAAGAAAGATATCTCCCAATATTTCTAAACGACCAGTATGCTAAAAAGAACTTGAAATGAATCCACCCTGCAGTTATTTTACAGCATCAAAGACAATGAAATTTCCACAGAGGCACTTTCTGAAGTTTTAAATGCTTTATTTCTGATAGCTGCTCATTAAGAAGCTTCGAAAGCTTTTTATTGTTTCAAAGGCAGTCATCTAAATTTTTAATCATTCACTAGTGCTATATGGTCACGATGTTACTCTCTAGCTTTAAAAACCCTTTTTTATTTTCTAAACAGTAATGTCAACATAATGTTTTCCTGAATAATTGTTAGGTATGGCCTTACTCAAAGAGCAACTGTGAAGAGGGGAGAAAGAAAGGGAGAAAGAGGATTTTTTTCCAGCTCCCTTTGGTGGGGGAGAGAAATGAGACACTTCAGGAAATTAAAACCCAGGACCAACAGTTGACAGAGCTGGCCACCAGCTTAAAACTCTGGTCTTCTGGGATGGCTTCAGCTCAGTCCTTTATAGCTGGGGAACTTTGTGGTGGGTATTTTTGAAGTTAACAATGGTGCTCTGCAGGCTGATCCTCACTTTCTGACACTTGAGTGTCCTTGTAGTTAGAAGAGGGTTTCGGAAATTTCCTGTCCCTGCCCCTCGGAGCTGCCTCCTGCCCCACCCACAGTGATCACCAGAGTCAAGTCCCACTGGCAGGGGACAGCATGGAAAGATTCATCCCCATCCCATTGCTTCATCCCATTGCTTCATCCCATTGTCCATCCCATTGCCCAACCCATTCCCCATCCCATTCCCCATCCCATTCCCCATCCCATTGCCCATCCCATTGCCCATCCCGTTGCCTATTCCATTCCCCATCCCGTTGCCCATCCCGTTGCCTATTCTAACTAATGTCCCATTGCCCATCCCGTTGCCTATTCCATTCCCCATCCCACTGCCCATCCCATTGCCCATCCCATTGCCTATGCCATTCGCCATCCCATTCCCCATCCCATTGCCTATTCCATTCCCCATCCCATGCCCCATCCCATTCCCCATTCCATTGCCCATCCCATTGCCTATTGTATTCCCTGTCCCATTCCCTGTCCCATTGCCCCTCCTATTCCCCATCCCATTGCCCATCCCATTGCCTATTCCATTCCCCATTCCACTGCCCATCTCATTGACCCATCCCATTGCCCCTCCCATTCCCCATCCCATTGCCCATCCTATTTGCCATCTCATTCCCCATCCCATTCCCCATCCCATTGCCCATCCCATTGCCTATTCCATTCCCCATCCCATGCCCCATCCCATTCCCCATCCCATTGCCCATCCTATTTGCCATCTCATTCCCCATCCCATTCCCTATTCCAAGGTTAGCAGTGGGCACCAGCCAGCAGAGCACAGTGAGTCCCTGTGTAGAGGCTGTGCCCTCCCATGCCCACCAGCTTGGGCCCATCCCAGCCTTGCATCTGGTTTCACTCTGCTCTTCACTCCAGCACCATTAGGGACAGGGTTTCTTTCCCTCTGCCTGGCCAGAAGGTTCTCACACGCCAGACGTAGGGATGAGGTTGCAGTTTATTTACTCTTCAAGCTTGTATTAAATTTCTGCCTCCAGAAACCACAACCCAGCCTCTCTCCTCTTGAGGGACTGTGAGTTTTCCATTCTCAGGATCTAAGTGTTGCACTGAACCCATGCTCCAGCTCAAGAGTCTTCCCTTTCTTGTGCCTGTATTAAAGTAGGTAGAGCTCACTGATAAGGGAGCAGGGAGGAGATGTGGGGAAGGTCGAGGCTGCCTCTGCTGAGCAGGGAGGTGGATCCCTCTGTATGCAGGCACCTGGCATTTCCAGCCTCCAGATTTCAGTCAGGGTAAAAGCCAAAGGAAACAAAATACTGAGCAGCAGGAATAGCCCATGGAGCAGCCATCACCTGCAAGAGACCACAAGAGAAGGGGATTACAACTGGCTCTTGCTAATACAATGTTTTGCCCTCCTCAAGTGGTACTCATGATCTGAGACTCTCAAAGGAATTACAAATATTAGTACAGCAAGCTTCTATCAGCTGTAGCCATTCCCCCTTGAGCTGAAGGGTTGGGAGAGCTCTCTTTGCAATCTGATGGGATGGGCCACTTGCTTTAACCAGCAGCTCTTCCAAGAACCACATTTTCCATGCTGAATGTGTGGCTGTTGAATGGATCTCATCAGTTTTATGTGTTGTGGGCACACTTATCCCTGACACAAATGCATGTTGACACTTTTATCTGTTCCTCCCCAGCCTGGGTTTGGGTGGTTTTGAGCACACTGGGCTCAGCTTTCTGTCTTTTCCTGGTGACCACACCAAGACTTCCTTCCCCTCACTGCCCTGGACCCTCTGTCAGCTGAGCTCATCACCAGCAATCAGCCTGAGCAGAGAAATTTCAAAATGCAAATAGTTTCAGAGGCAAGTGGAGCCAAGAGAGGCGAGTGCGTTCCCCGCCCCAGCTCAGGTCCTCGGAGGCACTGGGAGAGGGAATGTGCTGGTTACAATTAACTCTTGATATCATGGGAACTGCAAAACAAAACCAAGCCCTTGCTCTCCTTGTGCCAAAGGCCTGGGAAAAGACAAGTTGCCAGCGTTCCTGTTGGGAGCAGAGCAGGAGTTGCTGGGCTGTCCAGCCCGTGGCTGCCAGTGCTGGCCATGCTCTGTGGCACAGCCCCTGCTCCCTGACAGTGGGATTTCCTCTAGTGTCTATATTTGGGCTGTGTCCTGGGATCTCTGTTGGTTTTCTCGGCCACCAGAGCCCAGATTACTGTTCCTGTGTGCTTTGGGTTGTGCTCTGGCTGGTGTGGCCACTCCTGTAATTCCATCACACTCCCGGCCCGAGCATCTGCCCAGCTGTGGGCTCTTGTGGATGCACCTGGGCAAGCAGTCACCAACATTCAGTGTTAGTCCTTTCCCCTTCTCCAGCAAGTCCTTGGAGCAGCCCAGCCTCTCTTTGGAAAGCTTTAGTGGAGCTTTGAGGTCATTCTTTCCTCTCAGGGGTTGAAGTTTGCTTGATTCTGGTGCTGAAGAAATCAAAGGATGACTGGGAAGACAAGTGATGTCTTGAGCTGGTATTTGACAAGACTTGTGCTTCCCAAACATCCTGGGAGACATTAGTCCATTGGGCAGATGTCTGCAGTGATCAAACCCATGGGATAGAACCACAGAACCTCCTGAAAACCAGAGTTAAGGCAGCAATTCCTGTGAGAATCCCACGTTAGAGAAGTAGACTGTGTTCTGTGTGGGTTGTGTGGGTTCCGTGGGTCAATGGTGGATGTTCTGTCCAGCACCCACCACTCTGCAGCTGTGTTGAGCAGGTGACAAGGACCTGATCCCAGAGCTGCCAGGCTCCAAAATCCTGTCTCACCTCAGAAATCCTGCACTCACTGCACTGGGCAGGTACAGAGCTTTGTCCCCTCACACTGAGGAGCTGCTGCTCAGCCAGAGTTGAATGCCACTGCTGCCTTGGGAAGACTTCATATCCTCTCTCCAAATCTCACTTTTTCAGAACACCCTTTTCCTGTGATGATAAAAGCCTAATTGCATCTACCCAGAATCCTGTCTGAAAAATAATTCCCATCCTATGACCAAGGAAAACAAATGAGATGAATAAATAATAAAATTTGCAGGACATGTATTTCGCCAGAGACAAAACAGATCCAGATCTGGATGTGTTATGTTTGGGGCTAAGTTTAGAACTCAGGATTTTGGATGGACTTCTAAATATTGACTTACAGGGTCGCAGGCCTTTCTCACAGACTCCAAACATCCTGCATTCTTGGCTGTTCTCATGCCAGGATCCATGCTCTGTTACCTTTCCAGGGAGAATTTAACTCTGGCCCTTAATGCAGGAAGAGCCAAGGGCTTTGGGAATAATTAGAAGCTTCATATGCTACCAGATCATTTTGCCTATCTTTTGAAGCATAAAAGGAAGGGATGGAGTAAGATACAGCTCTTGCATCTGTGAAATTCTTTCCCATTGGCAACGTCCCTGCAAAGTCATAATTAATGAGGATATTCTAGTTCAAGATCTCAGTTCTATCACAGGCATTGGCTTTCCCAGACTCTGAGGTCCCTGCACTTGGAGGGAGATCCCAGCACAGTGTCCTGGAGCCTGGGCTGGATTTAAAGCCACTGCTCAGAGTGTGTTGGATGCAGGCAGAGCAGCAGCAGAGCCAGCAGCAGAGCCAGCAGCAGAGCCTTTCCATTTGTTTTCCCTGGCCTGGTGTGTGCTCAGTGCTGCAGGGTGAAGGAGAGGTCCCCCAGTCCCCATCCCACAGGGGATCCAGGTGTCCAGGAGCTGTGTCCATGTGGCCCAGAAGGACACAGGAGTGCCAGGAGTGTGTTTGGTGCCTTTGGTGTGTTTTGTGTGTTTGGTGCTCAGGTCCCTGATCCCATGTAGGGAGCGGGGCTGTGCTGATGCCTTGTGAAGGCTGACCTAGAACAGAGGCTGGACAGAGCTAAAGAATAAAGCAGGGATTTATTAAAGGCATCTCCTCCATGGATCCACCTTGGGCAGCACAAGAGCCCAGCCAGGGCTGCACCCAAGATGAACCAAAATGGTCCCAAAATGCACGAGTGCTCCCGGGGTCTCTCCCTGTGATCAGCTCTGCTCCATGTGCAGATTGCAGTTCATTGTCCAATTCCAGCTTTAGCCCATGCACTCCCATCCTGCTTGTTTTTCTCTCTCCAGCCCACGTTGTTTGTGCTCTTGGGCTGAGATTTGGATCATTTGTCCTTGGTGCCCAGCTGGAGCAGGAATTGTTTTGTCTCCCTGGTTTGTGCAGAGAGCTCACCATCCCCTAATAGGAAGTTCAGAAGTGCACACTAAAGCAGCACAGAATCTGAAAAATATAAAAACTAAAACCTGAGGCAATAGTGCCCACTCCTCTGAGTGACCCTCAAGCCAGGCCAGAGCAGCACTGCCCCTGCTCCCCCCAGGATGGAAATGCAGATCCCAGCCCTCAGGCTGTGCCTCCCAAGGATGGAAATGCAGATCCCAGCCCTCAGGCTGTGCCTCCCAGTGTCACTTGGTCTGCAATGCCCTGTGTGCCATATTTCTGTGTTGTAATTACCAGCCTGGTCCCTGCTGGCTGTAAAGCTCTCCTCGAAGGCCATGATGGATTAGGCAGTGCTGTTGGAGTGGCCTTTTCCAGGGAGTGTTGCTAACTCCCTGGCGTGTTCCTTGAGGTGATCCTCTGCTGCTCCATTGCTTCAGAGTGAGCCACAATTCCCCACTGCTTTTACTTCCCAGTAGAACTGGTTGCTCTCAGGCTGCAGCTGATGTTTTCAATGCTGATGTCTGAAGAAAAGATGATGAATTTTTCCTTGAAGTGGGGAGTTTTTTAGAGGCTACATTGCTGCAGATAGTCAGTTAAAGAGAATATCACCTCTATTCATTATTTTGAATTACTTCTCCATGTCTTTGTACCTTATTTCTTCTCTCTGGTTACTCTGAAAAAGTTGAACTTCAGCATTCCATCACTGCTGGAGAAAGAGCTCTGTCGTGTGGTATTGCTTCTCTTTCCTCCTGACTAACTTGGGTGATTGACTAACAAAATACTTGAAATATTTGATCTGAAATTTGCTTTTGGGAAACACTCAAGGCTTTAAACTTCAAACTTCATTACTGGAGAGCTTTCCTGTTGGTAAACTCTGAGCATTCCTTCCAGACACCAGCCCAAAGCACCTTGTGTGCTGCCACCCTGTCCTGTGGGCAGATTCAGAAAAAGCCTTGCTGAAGGTTTTCAGCATGACTGACTCGTCTCATCAGTATAGTTGGGAAGGGTGGGATCTCTCTCTTTTAACTTAGACACAACTTTTAAGCAGATGAAATTAGACATCTTGGCTGCCTCTGTGATGAGCAGAGATAGTGCCCCAAAGGGAGAGGTCTGAGCCCTTAGATTGATGTTCAGGGCAGGTTTGAGGAGGTGCCTGTGGTGATGTCCACTCTGCACTGATGATAGGAGCTGCCTGTGTGGCTGGATAGACCAGACACTTGACTTGCATGTGGCAGGATGGATCCCAGCTGCAGGCCCATGATTTTAAAGGTATTTATGTGCTTAATTAATCAGGAGCTGCTTTGCAGGATTTACAGAAAGGTTTTGGTTTCCATAAGGGAGTACTTTGGGAAATCTGTGTCTCATCTTATTCATCTCAACCCTTCAGAAGAATGTATGCCTGAATATTCTCTCAGAGTAAGGTCAGATGTGGCTGATGGGCATTTGATACACCAGATCACAGTGTGAACCTCAGGAATCAGCAAACTTCTATTTAAAAAGAAATACTTTATTCAGAGGAACTGAAAAGAGAGCCTTTCCCACTGCTTTTGAGTCATGTGTTCCTTCCCACTGAGGTCTCAACTGCACCATCCCACCTTGCAGTGCCTTGGTGGGGAGGAGAAGGCAGCGAGGGCTGAGTCCAGGTTCACCTTGGGATGTGCAGAGCTGGAATAACTCTTCCCTCCCCTGCATAGACACCAAGTATTTCCTTCTATTCCTAGAACTAGGAAAAGGCACTGTCAGCCTTGACTTCCACTTCAATCACATCCCTCAACTGCTAGACCTGATTTCAGAGAGGAGACAGCTTCATGTTAGCTCATAAAAACTCCAAAACAACAAGAAAGAAACCTTGAGCAAAATCCCTTGTGTGCTTAGGACCAGACATCCCTTCTTGAGCTGTAATTTGTGGCTGTCTGATCACTTTGGAGCTGTAGCATTGATTTCCTCACTCCTCCCTCCCCAAGGCCTGGAGAGCTCCACTGGCTGCACTTCTGGGCTGCTCTTGAAAATGCTGATTCTTTCTTGAAAGCTGGAGGGGGAATAAATCATCTGACAAACCTGCATGAAATTCAGCCACAGTAAAACCAAACACAGTGGCTGAAGGCAGCTCCTGGTTGGGAGTTTTTGTGCCCATGCTGATGCTGTGGGAGCTGTGCCACATCTGCAGGTGTGTGTTTGGATCCAGCTGTGCTCTGCTGCAGGATGGCAACTGGTCACATCTGGTTCCCCCTGATTCCACTGCTGAGAAACCACCTTGTTCTCATTTTGAAGTAGCAAAGATGGCAGAAGGTCCCTTTATTCACAGTAATCACATCTGGTTGGGAGAGAGAATAGCAAGGTCCAGTAAGATGGAGCTACCAAAGGTCAAGGCAGAAATAACAAGGCAGATGAGAAGTTTTGCATAGAGCACAATTAATCATCACGACATCCTTTGAGTTTCTGTAGGGACAGCTACTTCAAGCTCAAGTTTAAAGTTTCAGGATGCTGGTCCAGACCTGACCTTCTGTGTAGGCTGTCTTGAGTCCAGCTTAGCTCTTTGAAGCTAAGCTGGACTCAAGCCCCAAGCCCCTGAGCTACCTGTTAAATAGATCTCTGGGGGTCTCACAAAGGCTGATAGGAAATACTAGACCACATGGCCTAAACAGAAAGGAAATCTCGGAATTCTTGCCTTGCTGCTCTCCAAGCAGAGCACTGGATGGCCCAGGGATTGATGTGGAAGAAAGTGGCAAAGTAGTGATGGAAACGAGGTGAGGAAACATTTTATTTGTCTGATTTAACACTAAGCCACTGGCTGGATGTTTAACTTGGGCCAGCTGCCATGTAAAGCTCCCTCTGGACAACCATAGGTTTGGGATTTCTCCTTTTTCTTGCTTCTTGGAAAAGAAAAAAATGCTGGAACACTCTCACTGGAAAACCAGATGTGGCATCTTGAAGCTGAATTTTCTCTGGTAAATAAATTCCACGATGAAACTGAACTAAACAAAGCTGCTAACTAACCTTGCCCTGCTGCTGAAGAGTTTTGTAGAGTTTTCAAACATCCTTGTGATGATTCTGTTCTTTCACTGTTCTCCCAGTGCCACGTTGAAACATTACATGACTTGAAAGCCCCAACGTGGTGGAAGGGGGTATGGGAGTAGGAAAATACAAAGGAACTTGTACAGACTGCTATTGGGGGCAATGAGGATTTTTTTTTTTCCCACAAACCCCAGTAACCACATGAAAGCTCTTTAAAAAGTAACAAAACCGTCTTCTTTGTAACAGATCTAGTAGTGCAGGTAGCAAAGGCTGGTTTTAATTACCTGATGGAGCTTATTGCTGCAGGTGGCAGGCAGTCAGGAGCTGAGTGCTTGGGTGGCCAGTTGCACTGGTTTCCATAAAGCCAACAGGACACCTTGTCTCCCACAGCCCATGGAGGAGGCACAGAGCAGGTTTCTGGAAGACATTGCCCTCCCAAAAGAGCCTGGTCTGGCTTTCTGGAGCCACCTGGATCCAAATGTGTGCAGACATGTGTGTCTGCCTGGAAACCAGAGCTGCTGGAGGAGGAGGAATCACTCGTGTGACACAAACAGGAGCCTTCCAGCAGCCGGCACCGTGGGTGCCCCAATTAACGGAGCCACGGCGATCGCGGCTGCTCGTGGGTTCATTACAAAAGACAGACAGACATCTGCAGGGGTCTTAAAATAATGATTCCTTTTATCTGGTGATTGGCAGAGGTGGGGTGACAAGGATCTGCTGCTTAGCATAATCTGAGACTTTTTCTTCTGGTTTTATTGGATACCAACAGAGGATGTAACGCGGGCAGCTGGAGCGGTGGCTCGGGGAGGACAGCGGGGCTGCAGCACGTCTTTGCCTCTCTCACCCCACTGGAGTGAGACCTTCCCAAAGTGCTCAGCCCTGAGCTTGAGGATGAAGTCACTCCTGGGCTCCATTGCTCCAATGAGCTGCTGGTGCTTTCTGAGGACATGTTTCCCTGCAAGCCGGGCATGTCCTTGGCTCTGTGCACTGACCGCCAGGTCACAGACCCCAGGCCGAGCCTCCTGCCTCCTGCCTCCTTCTGCTGCAGTGTCTGCTCAGATCTGTCACCACCACTGCCAAGGCCTTGCTCAGAACAGGCAATAATGGCAGAATTCCCTTTGAAATTTCCTCTCTTCCCAAGGCTGCACCACTCTTCCATTGCTGATCCCTTTCCTAAAGGAAAAGCCACTTCACATCCCTTGCAGCCCCTTCATTCTCCCGGCCTTGGGAAACATCCCGGAACTCTCAAAGGAGGTAACTGCATCCATCCAAATCAATTGCTGGGACATCCATAGGGAAAAGACTTGTGCCAGTTCAGGCTTCTCATGAGTCTTCTGAGATCCCTGAGGTTTTAGTCTAAATTATTTTTCTTATGCCATGCCCAGCAATAGAAAATAAGAAGAGGTTATTAGCTATTTCCTAATTATACTCTGACCTTTTAGGGTATTATTCAGTTATGGATTTCAAATCCATTTGCAAAGTTTGGTGAACTAAGTCCCAGCATAAAGAAGTGCCACCTTATTTTTCAGGTCAGAAAAGTAAAGTGTTTTCCCAAAGTATATGAGGAGCTGAGCAGGGATTAGACCCCAGACCCCCAGCTCACAATCCCCTGCTTTAACTGCCAGCTCAGCCTTTCCTCATTCTGGTATGGGAAAAGCAATTGGGAATAAGAAGCTATTACTGGGGCAGGCAGCCTGTGGGGGATAGAGTTACAGTTTTTGCAATAATGTATTATTTAGGACTGGGTTGCCATTTGAGATGGACTCAGGCTGCAGATTCAGAGGCACTCCTGGGATTGAATACTGAAAAGCCCAGTGTGGAGAAGCATTTGAGCAGAGAAGCATTTGAGTTTGAGGTTTGGGATCTATTACTGTGGATTCCCAGAGATGTCTGTTCCAGAGGTCTACAGCACATCTTCTGCAGCACTTATCTCTTGCCCTCAATATTTATTTTACCATTCAGGAGGAGAGACAGGAGGATTTTCTCTGTCATAGCATTATGATACCTCCTCTTATTGACCAGCTCAAGCAAAATTATTTGCAGGTCTAATAGAAAGGGCAAAACTTTCTCATTAAATATTTTTTCCTGGCTCCCATTACATTGCTGTGTATTTGGAATGTGTGTCAAAATAGGAAAAAAAGGGATGCTGATGTGTTTTATTTGGTCTTTCATTTGAGGCTTGCTAGCTGTTTTCAAACTGAACTTAAACAGAAGGCCACAAGAGTTTAAACCTGATTAAAAGGATGCAGGAGAACATGAAATGCTACTCTCCAGAAGCTCTCAGGCTCCCTGTTAATCTGTGCTGATGCCTTTTGAGCATCGGGGTTAAGAGACAATAAAGAACATGGGGCAAATGGGATCAAGACAAAAAAAAGTGAATTAGTGAATTAATGAAGAAAGATCTTGAGAAAAATGTCTTTGATACCTAAAAATAACTAATAGTGTGTGTTAGTTTAAAAGCATATTTTCAATGCAGGGATAAGAGCACACAGCAGGGAGGAAAATACAAGAGAGAGGCTGGAGTAGAGAGTGTAGAGGGTGAATTTAACTGACAATAGATCACTCGAGCCTGTGGTATCGCGTTTAGAGGGTTAAAAGGCTAAACATCTTCGTATTTAATGGAAGATGCTCCTAGAATTCTCAAAAGCAAAAGATGGAGAGAAAAATCTGCTGCCTGGGAACTTGAAAGAGCTGCACTTTTGAGCCCAGAGCCTGGAAAGCTGCAAATCTATTCAGTGGGGAGACCCAACAGATCTGTTCCTTCTCTTCAGCCCCGCGGGGGGATTTGGGATGCTGAGGCTGATCCCAGGTGTGCTGCTCACACTGCCCCTTGTCCAGGGCACTCCAGGATTAATTCACCTGCAGTTCAGGTTTCAATTAGGAGTTTTCAGGGCCTTTCCACCTTTATTCATGGACAAACACTCTTGACCAGTGGATGAGGAGGGACATCAATCAAGAAAGGTTCGCTTTGCTGACAGCACGTCAGGCCAGCAGTGAGTTTACAGTGAAATATTTTGGGTTTATAATGAAATACTTTGGGTTTGTAGTGAAGTGCTTTCTACCACTTCGCTGAAAATTGCTCTTGGGTATTAATCAGGCTGGAGTTTGCAGGCTCAGGACCAAACTGAATGATTATAATTCAGAAAACAACAGTAATGTGCTGATGGTTGTCTTTGCTAGAATTTTACAATTCAGTATTTAAATCAAAAAGTCACCTTTTTTTTTTTTTTTTTTTTTTTTTTTGGTAGGGAAAGCATGCTCTGTAGGTAACCTGCCCTCCCTAAAAACCAATAAATTATGTGCTTGGAGAGCAAAGATCTAAGGATGCTCTATAGAAAGGAATAACATGAACAAGGCTGTACCATACATTAAAACCAGCAAAACTGCTTAAGGCAATCCAAATGAATTTTTTTATTAGTATTGTGTTGTGATGCTAAACAGAAAATGACAACTGTGAATAAGATAAAGGTCTTCATTGTGCATGAAAAATTCAAATTGTTACTTTAAGGAGCGATTTATTTTTTTTTAAACATCATAAAACATTTATGATAACATTTTGCAAAATTAGGAAGGGGAGAATTGGCTTGAAATCTTCTAAATCCATTAAATTTTCATGTTGTTGTTCAAAGCAATGGTTAAAAAAGCAAGAAAAGAAAAAGGTCTAGAAGGCATGAATATAGATATTTGAATATATATTTGACAGCTTTATCTGAGAATCAGAAGTCTGGAACTTGAACTAATTTAGGGCTGAACGAAACTTTTATCTGTGGGTTGGCTGAGAATTTCTGAATGATTAATGACTGCGGCAGAGCATGAACTTTCCAGGCTGCAGAGGGAAGAAGAGGGTCATTCCCAGAAGATACTGGATGCAGTTGAGCCAGAGACAAGGCAGTGAAACCACTTTGCTGAAAGTTCAGGGAAAATCTTTATGTCTCACGAGAAACAGCAAATTTCTCAGGTCTAAAAGTGTCTTTAGGCACCTTTGCAGTGAGTTTTGCCTCTCTCTGAGCAGCTGGAGCAAGAATTATGCTCCAGGGAAAGGAGAGGGAGGTGGTGACCTTGCCAAGGCCAGCAGGTCTCTGCTGCCTCATGGAGAGGTGCAAAAACGAGGACCTGAAAACCATTTTCTGGCAGCTGCTGTCATGGGCTTTGGGTGGGTGTGCACATCTCTCCCAGGGCAGGATCAGGGATTAAACCCCCAAAACACAGCAGGATGAGGGACTGCCCCAGCTGAGACACGCTGGAGATGGCTTTAGGTGAAATTAATGTGGTTTTACGCGAAAATTTGAAATAATGGGCTGTGCAGGGAGTGGAATAAGGAGGAGCTGGCGTGCCGGGAAAACCATGTCTGTTGAGCACGGTGGGAATCACATCTCCCACCGTGCCAGGGGAACAGGGCCCTGACCCCCCCACATGCCCAGGGACACCAGGCACACCGTTCCTGTCCCCTCCCTGGCAGCTGGGAGAGCCCTCCCCACGCGCTCCCGCACCGCCCGCCCGACAAGAGCGGCAATTTGTTCCCTTTTAAAGCGAAATTAATTGTGGCACAGGAGTAAATGCGAGGACTTCAAACGAGCCAGTGACTCCGACTGGAGAAGTTGGCACTTGGAAAACAAACACGAGCAGCAGCAACATCCTTGTGTGTCATGCTGCACTCGCAGAGAGACTTTTGAAATCCCGGCTCCGCGCTCTCCGGTCGGCGGAGCCGCGGGAAACCCGCTCGCTGCATTTCGCTGGTTAGTAATTACATTTTTCATATTTTATTTATTTCCTCAAAAGGAACAAGTAATTATTACACAATACTTTCCCCCCACACCAATTTGGAAGATTTATCAATTATAATCTAGGAGAACGGCCCCATGTTAGACTTCAAATGTGTCTCATTAAAGATATTTTTTAGGGAGAGTGGTGGAAAAACAAAGAACTGCTGTGCTGTTGTCTTTTACTTTGCTTTAATGTCGGGTTCAGAAGTAATGATGTTGGGAACAATCATTCTTCAAGCCTGTGTTTCCTTGTGTTTACTCATTAAACATGAGAACCAGGTGCTCTCACGGGGAAATGCTCATTCTAACATTGGCTTTAGAAATCAAAAGTCTCTTCACTTTCACTAACAAGCACAGCTTCGCAGGGAAGGGACTGGGAAAAAAGCAGCCAGGACTTGCTTTAAAAATGGAATATTAGTGCCCAGCCCATAGAAGCCGTCCTGATTTTGGAGAGCTCTTGGTGGGAGGCATATGATTACAGGGTGTTCACAGTGCCTGATGTTTGGTCTTGGTGTTCAGAGCTTCCCAGGGAGAGAAGGGATCCTTTAGGAGCAGTGGAGGTCAGCTCCTGCTCTCATTCTCCTCCAGAGGAACCTGTCCATCCCCACTGATCAGCCAGGGCAACCAGCTCCCCTGATTGTGCAGTGAACATCCCTGTGGAAGGCAGTTCAAGCTCTATGACATGTCCTGAGCTGTTCTGTGACCTCAGTGCAGACACTTCATGCCACTCTGGACTCCTCAGGTCACTCAGGAGGTCTGCCCAGGCTGGTGGGTGCAACAGCAGCTGGTGGGACATGGAGTGTGCAGAGGTCAGCAAGGTGCCCCAGGGCATGTAAGGGCTCCATCTGCTCATCCCTGTGCAAGCACAGCTCCACCCCAGCTGGGATGAGCTGGCAGGATGTGATGGGGACACATCAGGGCTTGGAAGATTGAAAATCTCTTGTTTCTGGGGGAAGGTCACTCCGTTTTCTTGAAGTTTCTATAGGCAGCATTCAGGAGTCCAGAGTACAGGTCCAAGCTGAGAAGCTGATCTGGCTCTGAAAGTTTCTCTGTAATCTGTGCCCACATATTCACAATTTGGTGCCCATAATGGCCATGAATCTTTTTTGGTCCCTTCAGCAATGAGGGAATGGGAAAATTCAGGACTGAAGTCCCAAGTTGATTTTCTTCCACTGGTTTTCATGTGGGGCATACATGGGAATGTCCCATAGGGAACCAGAGTTTCTCTGTGGTATGGATAAGGGTGGGAGGGAGAGAAATATCCTCCCTTTGTATGGCATTAGTTGGATGCACAGAAGGTGGCATGAGTGCATCTGGACAGGAGGCAAAGGGAGCAGCTGTGCAAGGACCTTTCTGTGTAGAAAAGCCCCATGGTATTTTCCTTGAATCCTGAAAACTTTCATATTACCGGAGACTGAAATTTAAAAAGGAATTAAATTATTTTGTTGTGGAGTAGAAAACTTCAATTTCTGCATGAAGTGCTTTTTTTGCAGGATTTCAACCCATCTTAATTTTAGTCCCAGTTTAGTGGAGCTCAGGGCTGGACCTTTATTTGCACTGATTTACAGCAGTGTCCCCCCAACCCCGGGCTGCGAGTGGCAGAGGCAGCACCAGCCAGTACATTCATCCATTCAGGTGTCAACCTCCATTAATAATTATTCAAATTATCCAACTGCCCTAAATGGGCTTTGCTGGAGGGCTGCTCACATTCCTGGCCGCTGCACAGCTCCACTTGCCAAGCCCCTGAGCCTCTGAGCCATCCCATTGATGGAGAACCTGAATCTGTGTTAAAAGCTGTGAATCTGCTTTCCTGCTTCCAGCCCACCTTCACAGAGCCGGCCGCTTAAACTTTTTACTTGTCCTGCAGGAAAGCCTGTTAGTGGGAAGATATCAAGGGGAATCTGTGTAGATCTGATTGGCAAGCTGTGTTCTTAGTTCTTGGTGCTTTTTTGAGTCGTCGTCTTTTCCCCAGCAGTGCCTTTTAATTCTGGTTTTATAGCTGACCTTGTTACTGTTGTTAGTACGGTTTTTCCCTTTCCCTTTTTTTCAGCGTAGCACTTCTGTAAATGTTTTTGTTCTTTGTTCTAGTTCACTGTCCCTTTGAGGTTCCCTCTGATGTCTAGTCAGTGGCGTGTTTTTGATAAATTCTTCCCTAGCTGGTGCATCTTCTCTCCAGGTATCAAAAATCAGGGCAATGGTTATTGAAGGGACGCTCATTAGAGCGAGCCACGATTTCAGTGCTGCTGCCTCTGCTAAGGAGTGGGTGCCTCTGAGTCAACAAATGGGCCAGCATTTAAACAAAGAAGCAGGAGAGCTGCCCTTGCAGACCCTCCGGGCAGCACCTCAGCCGAGCGCGGGGCTTTGAGCGCGGGGCTTTGATTGCCACGCGTGTGATGGGGAGAGCAGCAGCCCTGCAAAGTCCCTGCCAGCCACATCCCACACCCACCAAAACAGAGCTGCCTCCTCGTGCTCCCACACAGCCAAGCTGTGCTTGGATGGCCAAGGGGAAGGACTGAAAGATGGGAAATGGCAAAAGGAGCTCTGGTTTGTACCTCTGTGCTTACAACTGCTGTGCACGAGAAGGGTGCTGGGATGGGCGCTAGGCTGGAAAATTCCTGAAGTCCTGCTGGCACAGCAGCCACATTCTGGCCTTGGCTTCTCTGTGGGAAGCTGAGCTGGCTCTGACCCCCTCCCTGGGTATGTTGACCTGAACCAAGTCCTTGGCTTCAACCTCAGCCCAACCAGACAATCTGTGCTGCAGCAGAACCCAAGTCACACGCAGTTGAAAGCAGTTTCTCCATGTCTTTAGGGCTCAGTGTAAAGCTCTGCCTCCCTGGGAACCCTCTTTTTTGTCAACCTGTCCCCAGGCACCAAGAGATCACCCACTACACAAAGTATTTTTGAGCATGAGGTAAGATTTGCTGCATCTTCTTGAAGTCCTCTGTGGACAGCGAGCAGAGCAGGGAGGACCAGCAGCTCCAGGTTCTTTGTGCCAGCCCAGTGGGGAGCTGGGGAATATGGGGATCCTCATAAAAGGGAAACCAGCAGTCCCACCTCTGTACTTTCCCAGCACAGACGTTTTGTCTTGGATTATTTGGGAACCTTTCTTGTGTTCTGCATGGTAAATAGGCTTTCCTTGAGCCTCTCATGTTGGAGGTTTAACGATGCAAAGGGCTTTGTTCTGGTTACATGGCAGAGAACAGCTCCAAGCTTTGTTTACACCAAAGGGCAAGGGCATAATAATCCTCTCTGTGCATCATGCAAGGGCTTGCAGCAGGAAAGGTAACGTCTAATGACCTTCATTTCTTAAATGCCTTCCAAACTCCTCCTCAGACACTAGAGGGTGAAGCTCTGCAATTCCACTGAAAAGTAAGTGACAGAGGGAAAATGAACCACAGAAAGGTCGAAGACGGTGTCTGAGCCAGGAGACTTGGCTGCTTTGATTATGTCAGCACTGCCCTATATTCTAAGAACCTTTAGGAAATTAAAGAATCTCTGAGTTGGATAAAGTTGTAAAGTTGAAGTTAAAAACAAGTTTGAGTGGCCTTTGGCAATGCCTTTTGTGCTTCTGAAATACTGCAAGATGCTGCTCCCTGACCAGGCAGGCCCCACTGGCTGTGCTGAGGATCCAGCAGAAATTCTGTTGGAGTCCAATGTGACACAGATTCCCAGGACCATCAGCAAAGCCACTCAAGCAAGACAGCCTTAAAATAAACTCAAAGTTCTCTTCATGGCTTCACTTCAGAAATCAAACCAGCTGCCAAGTGCAAATGCTGGAAGTACATCCCTTAATTTAACATTAACTTCAGCTTGTTGCAACTTGATGGGCATACTCCAAGTGCACCACTGCTTTGTTCTAACTCTAATTTGCTCATCTACACCTGCCCAGACTGCTGGTGACTTTCCCATTTGTATGCACATGTACAAGCCCTGGTGTTGAGTTGTGTCAGCAAACACTGCTCCTTGTTGCTTTAAAAAGGTTGCAAAATGTTTCTTTGGTGCCAACCAGCTTCACACAGCCAAAAATGAAATGCAAATAGGAGGTTTGGCGCATTGCTGGTGAGACTCTTCAAAGCCAGGCTCCCCTTCCTGTGATGTGAAGACTTTGAGATGGAATCCCCCCAAGCAAGAACAGCTCTCAGAAGGGGTGCCAGCACCTGGTAAAATCAAAGCTTTGAAGATGGGCCTCCCCATTGATAGAAGTCTTTGCATAAGTATCCTCCTATCTTCTCTGATGCCTTTCCAGTGTCAGCAAACTGAGAGCTCCAAAATCAGGCGCGGGGTGGGATCCCTGTGCTGCTCCCTCACTGGAACAGCAGGTCTTGGCTTTGCTGGAGGCAACCACCCAACCACAGAGATGACTCCCACTGACCTCCTGTCTGACTCAGGGGCTGGCAGGTGAATCCCAGCAGATCTGCTGGGGTGGTTGGAGATGTTATCACATCCCCACTTCCCCTTCTCTCTGTCCTACCCCTGCTCACCCCTCCCCTGCAGAGCTGGAAGAGCAAAGCTGTGCTGGCACCGTGAGCTCTCCAGGGGAAATCCAGCAGCTTCATGGAGAGGGAGGGAGGGTTTTCTTCCAGATTCCACAGGGCTGAGCCTCTGATTCCCTGTGCCACAGGAGCAGGAACATCTTGCAGGGGCAGGGCAAGGTGAGAATGGGGCAGTAGCAGCATTGAAAGCTCTTGCAGATCTCACCTGCCAAGCCCTGACAAGGAAAATTCTGCTTTTTAGACCACCCTGAAGAAGATGATGGTGTGGCAATTGAGGGAAATGCCATGATTTGTCTTCAGTGTGTAATTGGGGCATCCTCCGGTGGAAGTTCGATGCTTTCAACCACCCTCCCCCAACTTTCTCAAAAACAGATTCAATCTCTTGATCTTCTTCCCAGAACCAGCCTCTGCTCCTCTTCCTCAGGCTGTTCTTCACCAAAACAATGCTTCTCCCGCACAAGGCAAGGCATTAGATGGCTCACAAATTATTTTTTATTATTTGATTGGGAACTCTTTCACTTCAATGTATAACCTGCTGAATTACAAGGAAAAATTCTTTAATGCTCTAAATTCTCTCTTACAGGGAGGCCTTAAAGCTCTCAGTTTTCCTCATCCCCAAAAGATTTCCACTAACAAGGCATAAGAAACAGGAAGGAGTGAGGTTTCATCTCACTTTTCATCCTTTCCTCTAATCAAACCACACTCCCTGGCACCCTGCACTACCTGTTTTGGAGCCTGTTCTGGGGTGAGGGTTGTCCTCTGGCCAGGAAGGATGGGGGTGGAAATGAAAAGAAAAACCTGCAGGCTCTCCCTGGGAAGAGGAACTGGGAGTGCAGAGGTTTGGGCACACGGGCCAGAAGAAAGGTGTTGGCTGATGAAGTGTCCTTGCAAGTCCCCTGGTGGTGGATAAAGAGCAGCAGGAGTGTGTGTGCCTCCCTCTGGTCATGTTTCTGAGGAGCCCAACGTGCTCTGATCTCCTGAGAGCGTGGCTGATGAGACACGGGCTGCTCCTCTGCTTGTCTTTCTCCAAGTCCTTGAAGATCCATCTTTGGGATGCTTTGGGAGAGAAGTGGTTGCTTGCACTGAAACACCCAGGAGAGGGTCCTGTGGGAAAAAGTCTCTCATGAGGACCATGGCTGCTCTTTGCTCTTCACAAAGGGGAGCTCAGCTGGGCTATTGTCATAATTTCAAAATGTTTCATTTCTGAGGAAGAAGCCAGTGCTTTTGTCCACCAGACCCCAAACTGGAACACTCAGTTAAACATTAAACTGGAAATATGTTAAAACTGCATATTATGGTTTTAATGAATTATCTGTTTTAGAAGGGGGAAACAGAGGAGAATTGCTGGCGTAAGTGTGGAATAAGATTTTTTCAAAGGAATTACCCCAGCCAAGGCCCAGGATAAAAGTATTTTCAATAATAGCATTAGACCAAGAAGCAGCACAGCAAGAAATGCCAACTGTAGTCTCTAAATGCTTAAGCAACTTGAAATCTAAAGATGAAAAGGCACTGTACACTATTTACTCTTCTTAATGCTGAATTGTACAGACGTACATTTATATTTTATACCTCTTTGAACTGGGAAATATGTATAATTCCCACAAGAGGATAAAGTATTTTTGCACTGAAGGATTAGAGAGGTGCTGTTTAAAAGACAGTTTCAGGTACAGCTCTGAAAGGGTCTTTGACAGTAGGTCTGGCCAGTGCTCTTGTTCTTTCATTAGAGCCCAGAACTGGTGCATCACGTCTGCATTTCACGAGCGAAGGCGCTGGAGGGGAACATCAGCAGTCCGAACAGATCTTAAGCAAATTGCTGCTATTTGAAGGCAGAGTTCTGCTTCAAAATCAAGAGGCTGATAAATGTCTTTGACTGCTCCCCAGCCTTTGTGGTGGTCTCCACCAGGGTGACCCACTGGACCTCATCCATGCGCAGCCGCAGCCTTTGTGAGGTGCTCCCAGCGCGGCCCAGCTCCTCAAGCCGGAGATGGGAAGTGCTGGCTCTTGTGGAGTGCTCCCGTTTGAACCCAAGCCGTCGTCTCCTCAGATGCATTTCTCTGCTGGGAGGTTATTAGGAGTGACAAGCCTCTGTTAATGTCATCTAGCATTTGTATAAAGCAACTGCCAAGTCCTGCAGGTGACTCCTTTGTGGCCACGCTCGGAGGAGCGGCGCGAGGAAGGGTCGCTCCGGCCTTTAAACTTCCTCAGCGTACACGGAGGGGAGAAAAGACAAATAAAAGCCAAGCAGTTTAGCTTGCACCATCATTTAACAACTTCTATCGGCTCAGCTGGAATGGCTGGAAAGGGATACTGCCCTTCTGAAACGAGGCAGAGCCTGAGTTGGTTTCATTTGATTGAATGTGTCATCAGATCCGACCATGAGCCTAATAAGGCCAGAAATATTTCCTTAGGATGACGGAATCCCATTTATCTGAAGATTTTCTCTCCCCTGACGTTGCTTGCTCTTGGGCAGGGCGGCTGAGGGGATGCCAGGCGGGCTCAGCCCCTGCCTGCCCCTCCACCCACGTTCCCGTGGGCTCGTGTTCGGCTGATTGTGGGGATAAATTCTTATTTACTGTGGATCCAGCACGTGCAGCGGGCTCTGGCCATGGGGTCAGTGCTGGTGGGAGGGAGCAGGGCTTTGCCTCCCCCAGCCAGGGATGGGGCAGTGAGCTCTAACCAGCAAATATCAGTTTGAAGCCTCCATTGTGCCAGCCCACCGTGGGGAGGGGGAGAGGAGCAGATAATGAGCTGCTGCATGATCAACCGCGAGAAGAAGGTATAAAAGATATAGACCATTAGAAAAGAACAAGGCTTTAAATGCCATCTGAGATTTTAGCTGAAAAGCCCTTTATTAGGTTAAAAAAAAAAATCTACATTTAACAATATAGAGTACCCAGTCCTGTAGATTTCTACCGCAAACTCCTCTGAAGTAAACTACAAAGGATTGTGATGTTTCTTCTTTCAGACTTTTTTTTTTATATGAACTTTTTTTAAGGCACTGTATCCCAGTGAACTATCCTCCATTTCTTTTTCTTGCTGAAGCTGCAGATGTACATTATGCTAGTGTGAAAAAAAGCTAATTAAACTGCATAGACTCTGCAGGAGGCAGAGAAGGCCTGCAGTGCACGGGGGATGATTGATTTGGACTGTCACACAGCTCTGCTGGGTGTCATAACTTAGTGACAAATAAAGGATTACAGTGTCCCAGAGTAACTCTCTCCCTTTTATTGTTCACCAGACATCAAAGCACAAAAGCATATTAGCATTTTTAATAAGTAGTTAGGTCAGTCGTGGCTTACAGTTTGGAATTACTTTCTGTAAAACTAAAAAAAAAAGGAAAGAAAAACCAAACTTATTGGTAGATTAAAAAATATAATACCCACAAGGCAGGAGCGATTCTTCCATTGCTTTCGATCGGGAGTGCATTATTTGTCTAAAACATATGAGGAATGCCAGCTCCTAGCCCATTGTCTAAAAGCGAGATTTCTAGCTATAAAAATAATATTAAGGAGTTGAAAACATTTTGTCAGAAAAGCAATTACTGAACTTCTAGCATTTGAGGCCTGTGTGCTGCTTTATTTGTGCATTTTCATGGGTAGCTTATTGTTTTCTGCTTACAATTAACAGTATAAAATGATTTTATTTTTAAAATCATCTTATCTCTACTGTACATGTATCCCTGGAAATAAGGTCGGGGGTATCTTGTGTTTTTATGAAAGCATAATAATAATAATAATTTGAGGGTGTTTACTTTGAATAAACAGAAGTTAGACATGAAAATATGGACTGGAATGGAATGATGAGACTGGTGTTTTTATCAGGATATAATTAGCTGGGCATAATTGTTAACCTTTCCATTTGGAATGGGCAGAGCTTTTTTGGATGTGGCTGCTCTGTGAATGGTGACAAAATAGCACAGGCAGGATAAATCTGTGGGAATGCTGGGCTGGTCCTTGGGCACTCTCTGTGTATGCACACTCAGCCTGTGCAAACCCACAGCAGCAGCTGGGAAATGTCCCCTCCTCAATGCAGATGCCCCAAGTGCCTCTGAGATGTTTATCAACACCACACAGGGTCTGAGCTAAATCTTTATATGGGAGGATTTGGCTGGAAACTCTGTTCTCTGCGGTGGCATTGATCAGAACCAGGGACTGATGGAGAGGTGAGGCTGGGTGGCTCCAGAGCTGCTGCTCCATCCATGCCCGTGGCAGACTGAGATTCCCATCCTCCCTGGGAAAAGAAAGGCTGCACTAAAGCTGCAAACTCCCCTCTCCTCTGCTCCCCTCTCTATGGCACAAAAGTCACCAAAACATTATCCACGTGTGAGGTGCAGCGCTAAAATCAGTTAATTTACCCCAAAGCACCGACACGTTTGACACATTTTTGGATGGCCCGTGTCACTGTTATCAGCTGCTATCTCAGCAGTGTCATGAGCAGGGTGCTGTTATCTCTCGTGCTGGTCTTTGGGGGATTAACCCTTTGCCGACCGGCTTCCTTTATCTCGGCGTTCCTTTATCCCGTCGCTGCTACTCCACACCTCGTTGGAGAAGGATCCAGCACTAAGAGCACCAAGGATGGTTTTGGTGGCTGGAGCCCCGTTTTCTGCACCTGCCCTGCAAGACAGGGGAGGGACTCAAGACTTTCTTCTGCATGTTGTGGGGAAATGCCACTTTCCAATGGGACACTTGGCTCAGCTCATGTTGAGTGTGTCCCCTTTTCTCATCACCACCAAAACCCAACCGTGCCACCAGACCCCAACAACGGGACACCTTCATTTTCCTGCAATTTTTCCAGCAATCTGTCCTGGGGGAAATGTCCATTACTCCCAGTTCTCTCTTAAATTCCAGATTTCCTTGCCCCTTTCTTCCTTTCCTGCAGCAGTACTGACTTCATGCCTGCCCCACTGGGACTGACAGACTTCCCTCTGTCAAGAGCAATGGATGCTGGAGTGGAAAGCTGCATTAGGAAAGAATAATGTGTATTTTAAATTTTATATTATATATATATTTCAGGAGCTGAAAATGGGGAAGAGAGCCAAGATCTCTATGGAGATCCAGCAAATATTCCATGGATCATCAGTGGTGCAAGACCACATTTGGGGAGATACTGCAATGGGTCATAAGAGCTGTAAAGCAGATACAGTTTTCTTATTATCCCTGGAGAGGTGTTTCCTCCTTTTTTTACAACTATTCTTTTAATACCTCTTAAATGAAAGCTTAGTTTGCTTGGTATGAAATTACCTTTAAAAAAATAATCAAATAACTTAATTTTTCTTTACAAGAAAAAAACCTGGCACTTAGATACCTGTGTGACAGATGCCTTATAAATACCTGTGAGGAAAAAAAAAAATATAGGAAATCATTAATTCTCAGACAAAAGAAACTGTTTCTCACTTAAGACTAAATAATATTAAATATCATCTTGTGCCTACACAAAAGTCACTTAAGATAGAGTGGAGATGTCCAAGGACAGAACAATATTTACCCATCTGTAGGTGACAAAACCCCGAAAAACACTGCAGAAATTTTTAATGGTGGAATTTCCACCTAAATTTAATTTCCTTTCTTTGATTCAAATAAAAATTTCTGTTTAAGTTTAATGCAGTACTTTCTAGTAAATCCAAACTCTCCATTCTTCAGGGCATTTAAACCCATATCCAGAGCTGAATTTTGTGGTGTGCATCCACCACCTGTGTCTGTGTGAGCTGGTCCCAATGAGTCTTGAATATTGTGCATTCTTGGGGCTACAAGGACATGATGGAAGACTCTGTCCTCATGTTACAGACAAGCTGTAAATCAACAGGACATGGGTTCTGAATGCAGGAGACTCTTAATCTTGGCAGGAGTCAGCAAGTCCCCTCTGTACTCACACTACAAAGGCAATTTGCATGAGGATTGTTGCAAACTCTGTTCCTCGGGATCTTATTTTTTGTGGTGATTTCCTCCTTTCCCGAAAAAAGAGAGAACAATATGAACTGATTTATTTTCTGTTGCACACATCAGCATCATTTATGCCTACCTGCTCTGCATTTTCCAGTTATTTTTCTGGACCCTTCTGGGATCTGGGAGTCTCTTCCTGCTTGTGAATCCTGTACACTCACTTATTCTTGTAATTTGGGAGGCTCCTGCATATTTGAAAGTGATGGCTTCATTTGTTTTTCCAAGCTCTTACTGAATCACTTGTTGGTGTACAAGTGACATTCCAAGCAGCAGATTAATGAAAGCGCCTTTCTTCTTTGTACAAGTTGTATTACGTCAGAAATTTCTCCACACGCACACCAGTTCCAGTTATCTGATTGATACACTTAGACATCACGCATGAAATATGCTTTTATTCACGTATTTGTGTCTATAAACTGAAAAGGAGCCTTTATTCTGGAGGAAGAGTCCTGCAGCTCGGCGCTGAACTGCACGGCTCCATCAACAGTTGAGCTGGACTCTGGCCAAAACCCAGCCTTATCTCTTCCAGCAACATCGGTGCAAGGAACCACGAGAGGTGAGTTTGGAAAGATCCCTTTGGGGAAAAAAAAATTAAACAAACCAAAAAACCCCAGACAAAGTCATGATGTCACTTCAAATCCACGGCTGGGAGATTCTGGCTGATGTTCTTGGCCCCGCTCTCAGCTGTGGGGTCCTCATGGTGCACAGGGCAGAGTTTGTCTGACCCTAAAAATCATTATCTGAGGGCATGGCCCTCAGGGCTCCATGTGCTGCACGGTGTGGAAAGGCTGGGGGGAGTTGGGAAGGCAGCCAGTGCAAAAAAAGCTCCTGTGGGGCCTCCCGTCTCAGGGGTGACACATAACCACATCCCAGGCCAGCTGGGGTTGGTGTCCTCTGCTCCTGGAATTGCTTGGTGTGGGATGAAGGTGAGGATGAGGGTTGGCTGGGGATATTTGTCCCACAGGAGCCTCAGCTGGGCGAGGGCACCATTGGGCTTGGGCCCAAAGCCCCCCTGGCCCACAAGGCAGGACCTGACAGGCAAAGGAGAAACTGGTGGAGAGCAGGTAGAGCACGAATTCCAGTGAGGGGCCTGTGAGGGACCCTGAGAGGAAAATCACAGCCAGGGAAGCTGTGGCTGCCCCATCCCTGGAAGTGTCCCCAGGCCAGGCTGGATGGGCTTGCAGCAGCCTGGGATAGAAGGTGTCCCAAGGCAGGGAGGTGGATCTGGATGAGCTTTAAGGTCTCTTCTCTGTTCACCTGCAGATCTGTGTGAGGTTGTGTGAACTGGGCTGGGGGAAGAGCCAGCAGCTCATTGAAAATGAGCCCATCTGCAAATAAATTGTCCCACAGCACCCTGGAAGAGGGTCAGGGGCTGCCATTGCTGACAGGCCAAGTCACAGGGCCTGGGATGTCATTTTGTGGTCACATTTATGGCTTGGTGTCCCCAGGCTGCAGATGTCCTCCCTGCTGAAACCAGCTGGGACCAGGAGCCTTCGACCTGGATGATGCTGCTCTGAGGGCACAATGTGACCTCAGGGTGCCGTTTGCCTCACTTGTTTTGTCCCAGACGTGGATATCCAGGTGAGTTTGGACAAGGAGCTGAGGTGGGTTTTCTTTCCACACTGCAGGAGGCAGCTGGAGCTTGGACCAGACAAAACACTGAGATGTAACTTTTAGTTCTGCAAGAGCCAGCAGTGTTCAAATCATGACTGTCCCACCAACATCTGGAGGAGTTTGTGCTGGGCTGGGCCTAGCATCTGTAATTTTCAACCCCATCCCAGGACTTTGACTTCCTCTTTGAAAAACACCCAAGACCTGCTCAGAGAGCCCATTTGCTAAAGGATTTCCATAATCCATGAGCCATTAACAACCTCACACAAAGCAGGACCTTAACAGGCAGGCCTGGCACAGAAGCCAAAGCCCAGAGGGGCTTAATTTCTCTCCTGTCCTTCCCCAAAGTGGGCCACAGTTAATGCCAAAAGGGGTTTATGCTATTACTGCAAGAGCTCTTGGATCAAGCATTTCACTCACAAGCTTCCTATTTACTTCGCTGCTTTAACACTCTGCTGATTTAAGCACATGCAGCTCTGGAAGGAAGCAGCAGCATTTGAAAAAAAAAAACAAAACAAACTTTTATAGAAATATTTGTGCATCCTGTGCAAATGCAAAGCTTCACAATGGCCAAGAGGAGAAGCAAGCCCAAAATAATTTAGTAATTTTTAACCAGACACTTGAAAATATGTGGGGGGAAGCAAAATTATGTCAGGTCTGTGCAAATACCTAAGTTATGTGTGCATATATATATATATATATATAAAAAAAATATTATTGTATATGAAGGGGTAGCCTGGACTTAGGGGTGTTTTGGGGAGCACAGAACATGCTTGTGCAATAGCAAAGTACTTTCCCCCCCCACCTCACCCCCTCTTTTTTTTTTTCAGCTGAGAGACAAATGAGTTAAATGACAGAGACAGAATGGAAAAAATAAGCAGACTTGGATCTGGACTAAATGTACTCACAGGATAGAATGTTAATTTTACCCAGATTTGGTTTCACTTGGGGGAAAAGAAATAGCATTTAGTTTCTCATAGCTGTCTGCATCATGTACAAATGTTGCATTTGCCAGTGTCACCAGAGCAGTGACAGGAATGGCCAGGTTGGATTTTTCTGCACTAATTCCCTTCCACTGGAGAGATTTCCTATCAGCACGTGGCCTCTCCAAGCACATGTGCTGCAGTACCATCAGGGGTGAAGCTGGGAGCCTTCACTCCAAGTTCCCTTGCTCTGGTTGGCTTGAATCAAACCTTAATTAAATAGGGAGTGTTTTTTATTTAATTAAGAATATTGACTCACTTAGTAAGACACTTAAGTACTACACAAAGTTAACTGTGAAGAGTTTGATCCTGCAGCTCCTGCTTTAGCTAACTCCTGATTTGATGAAGATTCCCAGCCATCCAAAAGGCTCAAGTAATTAGCATTTGATTGGGTCATAAGCTATTTTTAACCAATCACCCCTTAACAGAGTGTGCTGCCTACTTCTGTAGAAATTGAATATTTCAAATATACTTTTCAGAAAAACATGGAAATTGTCCCTCAAAAAAAGCAAGTTAAGGAAAAGTCATAGTAGGAATATAATTGGCAGTATGATTTTTTAAAAATTGACTTAATTGTATAAAAGTCAACAGATGCTTTTGTCAGTGGTGAGTTCAAAGCAGGGCCTGTCTCTAGTGCAAGTGTCAGGGGTGTTGTGGATGGGGGAAATACTTGAGAAACTGCTGGGCTGTGGAAAAAGGGGCTGTGGAAAATGGGATTGTGAGCGGGGCTGGTGGCCAGCTAATAGGACTGGTGTCCCTTTGGAGTATGACCCAGTACAGCTGCCTGTGGGGAAGCTGGTGGTGGCTGTTCTGCAGTGTGAAGATGTCCAGGGACACCCAGGGACACCCAGGGACATCCACTGTTCTGCCTCATGCCCAAGTTCTCCTCTGGACAGAGAAGAGCTGAGCCTGGGGCTAAGAACCAGGGACCAAAATCCAGGGACTCCAAGGTTTTTGAGGAATCTGGAAGGGGATATTGTTTCACACACAATCAACCATATCTGGGTGACAGCAGAGTGGAGATAAGGAGGGGAAAAATCACCTTGTCTGTAAGATCTTGCTGTCCTTTTCCTCTGTGGCATCCTCTGGTTTGGTCTAAAGGAGCATTTGCAGTGAAGGAAGTGTAATTTCTATTTGCCTTGCACACAGAAAGGCCTCATCACGACACCAGGGGATGTCCAAAGGGGGCCTGACCTCCCCTCATAGCACAAACATTAAAATATTCTGCTGCAGGATCACAGTGACATCTGAAACTTCCCTTCATTTTCTTCCCCCTCCTTTTTTCTCATCTCTTTGGGTCCTTTGGCCCATATGTTGCTAATTTTCTGTCTTTTCAAAGCACTCTGTTTCATTTAAAGTCAGAATACATTCTATTCATCACCATGAATTCTAGGGAAAAAAGAGATCTCGAAGGTCAGTGTTCCCCTTAATGTATAAAATAAATGAGCAAAGCACTGTTTTTTTTCCTTTAGCTTATTACTTTTCTTAATCTACTTTTTAGGTCTACTGTGGGAGATCACAGGAGGGACTTAAGCAGTTGCTCTTAGAAAGGATTCTTATATATTCTTGCAAAAAAGGAGTCCTTCAAAACTGCAAGTCTTTGTAGTTGGATCTGCTGAGCCAGACTTCAACCAAGCTAGTTACTGGTCAGTGAGCTGGGGTGCCACTGCAGTGACATCCACAAGTACCCAAAGGACTTCACTCCCCAGGAGCTCCCTTTCACTTGCTGCCCATGAAGTTTTCCCAGGAAAAAAAATTTCCTTCTTCTTTGCTAAGATATTGCACCTACACCCTGAAATCTGTGCAAGGGAGAATAATGAGGGAGAACTGTGGCATTCCGATTTTTGCAGTAATAGTTCAGTAGACCTTACCAAGAGGCAAGTTAAACTGTTAAAATTACTCAAACCCAAGAAAAGCACGTAAGATGATCTGCTTGTTTAAATTCTGTTGTTGCAGAGGGTGGGTTCTTTGGAGAAAGCCATCAGGGGATGAAATTCTAGAAGGCCTTGTGGCAGATCAGAGTGCAGCCTGCAAAGAGTTAATGGCATCCTTGTCCCTAATTTCTTGCTTCTTTACAATTGGCAGTGACAAGAGCTGGTCTGTCCCCAGCTGTGACAGTGACAGCAGCCCTGGGCCAGCCCACACCAGCCCTTGCAGGCTGCAGTGACCCGGGAGGAGCAGCCAAACCCAAAGTCAACTCCAGAGCCAGCTGAACCTTTCTTTACAAAACCTCAGACCACATCAAAGTGCCTGGATTTGTGTTCTCTTATGAACTGGGGGTTTGGGCCAAGTTAGTTAAAATGTTCATCAAGACTCAGATCTTTGGAGTGAATCTGGGCCTGAGAACTGAACTAACCCTGGTTTGGAGTTCAAAGCAGCTGGGAGGCGAGTCTGGAGTGGGACCATGGGTAGCTGGTGGCTGGATTTCCCCCGTTCCCATTGCTGCCTCACACTGTGGATGGCCTTGCTTGGGAACCTGAATCACCCCAAAAATTTTGCTGCTGCTCGTTTTCTCATCCACTTGGCCAGAACTGGTCCAGCTGAAGCTGCAACCTCTTCCCTGGGCTTTGGTGGGTGCAGTGCATGAGATTTTCTGTGCACCTTCCCACCTTAACCCCATGAGGGCAGAGCCTTATTCAGAGCACTTGCAGGGTGACTCGAGCAATAAATAATCCCAGGAAAGTTCCCTTCAGTGCTGCAAGATGCCTACTCTCATCTGGCAGTACTTCAGAGCTGGCACTTCATCAGTAGATGAACAGAGCCAAGTAATGCAGTACAAGTAAAATTATTACAATCTGGGGTATTTCCAAAACAAGAGTCTGACCAGAAAAGGAAAAAAAAAAAAAGAAGAAAAAAAGGATGGAAGGAGCAGGCAGGGAGGGGCTTTAGCAGCTGATAGCTTTGAGCTGTAAATTTGGTATAAATAACATTTCTGCCTGTTTTGAACAAGTGCAGAAGTTGCATATCTGTAAGTGAAAGTTTCTTGCTTTGCAGGATGGCTCCATCAATCTGAATTAAGTGTTTAGTGGGAACCAGAAACGATGCTACTGAGGAAATCTCAGCCTAAAAACCAGTCAGCAGCAGGCAGCTGTTCTGGGATGCCTTTTCACCACGGGGCTATTTGATCTCCCTTGAGGTTGATCCGAGCCCTGCAGACGGGTAATGGGTTCTTTTTGAACAACAGACCCGCAACATTTCTGCATCTGCAATGGAAAACGCTGTGGCAATGAAAGGAAACGCGGTCTTTTTGGTCTTGTTTCTGGCTCTACCACTAATTTGTGCATGACCTTGGGCAAGTCAAAAAGCATCCCTGACCTCAGTTTACCTAGTGAGAAAATGGGAGTGGTAACACTTTGCCTCTGAGGTTTTTAATGCAGTTCCCTCAGCCTGCTGAGACGAGTCATGGCTCTGCCCATCCATAGGCAGCCTCCTTCCTGATCCCAAAAATCCTCTCCATACACGCCGAGGGTGCCCAGAACTCAGTGTTGGACAGAGTTATAACCCACTCCTGACCCCAGAGCATTTCCAGGCAAGCATGTGCTGGGCTAATCCATCAGGATATCACTCACTGATCACCTGATGCTTTCCTTGAGATTCACTCCTTGTTTTCAACCAAGAAACAAAATTGCTCTTAGAAAAGGACACACATATTAAGCCTGACTTTTCCATCTCGTGTCGCATTTGATTTGCACACAATTAATTTAACACCCAGCTGGTGGTAAAATTATGTGCTTCCTGAGCATTATGTTTTTTAAATTGCTTTCTTAATGCTTTCTGCTCTATCAGGGCTGTCCTGCTGAGGAAAGGGCTAATATCTTCCCCCAAATTCAACTTTTCTCTCAGTACTGCGGTACAACCAAGAACAATATCCCTGTTGTAAAGGTGACTTTTTATCAAAGGTACCCAACAGGCTCTCTGGAATTCCTGCAAATCTTCCATGTCAGGAGGTGTTTCAGATCCACAGCTGCTGGGTTCATTAGACCTTGCCTGGTGCTCATTTAATGGGGACAGTATCCATGGAGCACCTTCCCAGCCCCTTTCCAGCAGGATTTTGACATCCAGCTTAGCATGGACTTGCTGCTCTCTGAAATGGAGATGGGATTCTGGCTCTGGGAGCTGTGAAACCAAACAGGCAGCAAAATTTGTAGCAAGTTACAACAATTTTCTTAACCTGCAAGGCAGGGAGGGAGGGAGAGAAGAACCTTACATGAGACATCCCATGTCTGATCATACTCCACACATCCACGGCTATTGAGACTCTCTGATTCCCCTGTTTGATATTTAGCTGCAGCATCCCATTTGTTCCAAGCAGATATGTAAAGTCTCCTTGGTATTCAGGTTCATTTAAAGATTTACATTTTCTATTTCCTTGCTCTTTTTCTGACGATGTACATAAAACAGAATTGTAAATGTTTAGGAAAATCAAAGCTATTCTTAGATGCTTGCAATTCCACTAAGTTTGTATTCTCTAATTTGCGCCATGAAAGGAAAAGGAAATCTGGGAGAGGAGCTTGTAGTTTGCTTTTTGAGCTTTTCTTCACTGCATTTCCATTGAAACTTGGGACTCAGAGTTATGTTTCTCAAGGCACTTTGAAAGTTTCCTCGGTAACCCTTTGCTGCAAAGGATGTGGCTGCAGCCACCTCTCCTACCTTTCCAGATGGCTGTAGGGAGGAGTTTTAAAATTAATCACAACAGAACCAGCTCTGGGAGATGTCCTGAATCTCAGCTAAACTCCCCTAGAAAATTGGTGATAGGTGAGTAAATTCTGCCCAAATGGTTTTTACATAAATGCTATGGTTTCCACAGCCTGTGGCTAGAGTAAAATTGGTTCTTAATCTCATGAACCAAAATGCCAATCCACCTCTTCCCAGAGCCTGGGACAGCCCCATTGGTGCTCCCAGATGCAGAGTCCATCCCTGTGGATGTATGTCAGAGGTTGTAAAATACCACGGGGAAGAAGCGGTTTCAGATTGGGATCTCTGGAAGAAAATATTTCCCCAGGTAAATTCAAGCTAGATGAAATCTGCCCTTCTTTTTTCTTCTTTCCACACAATCAACACCTTGAGAAAGTTCAGCCCCACGATGCCAGGTGGGAAGGGAAATGCTGTACAAAATTCCCAACCAGCAGAACAAGAATTTTCAAAGGAATGAGAATTGCGTTCCCTGAAGCACAGCCCCAACACTCGTGTGTCTCTGCTTCTGAAACTGAAATTAAAAAAAAATAAATTGAGTGAGTAGGGTTCTTACTTCACCCTTTGCCCAGGTTTGCAGCTCTGTGGGAAAGGTGGGTTCATCTAAACTAAAGTGTTGCAGTCCCTGCATGGCTTGGTTAACTCCACTCTCTAGAGTGAAATTCAGGAAAATCAAGCCCTCTCTCCTGCTCTGCCACCTGTCTGACAGAAAAACTAAACACTTTCCTCCCGACATGGGCAGTAATGGGAATTTCTCAACCAGAGAAAATTTCTCATATCTAAAATATTCCTCTGAATTAGAAAAACAAAAGTAAAAATAAAACCAGAGATGTGGGATTTTCCACTAATGGAAATTATCATTTTTGGAGGACATGAAGGAGAACATTTCTCCACACCCAATGTTCAGATGTGTCCCCATGTCCTTCCCAGCTCCAAGGACCAGTGAGATCCCCTGGCTGTGGCTGGGGATGGTCAGCAAGTCTGGATCCCTAAGGAACCTTCCCTGAAGCTACTGATGGAAAACATCAGATAAAAATTTGCAGTAACAGATTGTTTCTGGTGAAGGTTTTTTTTCCCTTCTTAAACCACAAAGTGCTACTGACTGGCATGGGGAGCACACGTGCTGAGGGCAAACACGTGCCTGCTGTGGGCACCCACCAGCTCTGCTCAGTGAAGGGCTTGTGACTGTCCCTCGGCCAAAAACGCGCTGAATGTCCCCTCCAGCCCAGCTGGCCAAAGGGCAGACGTTCAGCACATCTGGGTGAGGTTAGAGGAATTTGGCCTGGTGTTTTACCTCTGCAAGTCAGCGCTGGAGGAATGCTCTGCACATATGAACTATCTCATACTCACCAAACCACTTATTAGTTTCAGGCACTGGCCCCTGTGTTATTATGGCCTTGATAACTTTATTAAATTCAGCCCCAGCTTATTCATCTCGCAGAATGGCCTTAACTATTTGTAGATATTTTAAAGTAGCCATCCTTGCATCGTGATCGCTTCCAGACCTCGCTGAGAGACACGCATGTGTTTGAAATGCCTGCTTTCCTTCTCCATTTCACCATAAAGTAGCCAATTTAATTTTGCACAATACCATTTGATAACAACCATGTGTGTGTGTCTTCAGCGTTTATATACTTCAGAGAAGGTACTGCTTGGTCAGTGTGAGATAATTTCACAAAGGAAAACGGAACCAGATGTTCCTCCTTTTGGCTTGGCTTCTCCCTCCGCCTATCTTGTTTCTAGTGTCAATCTCCGCGCGGGTTTTCCATTACCTTGGGAAGGGGATATCTTTACACTTTGTGTTTTCATTACCGACCTGCCTGACAAAGTGTTGCGAGTAGCTGAGGTAGGTGATTATCAGCTTAGCACCTCTGAGATCATTATCAAACCCTAACGATGCTCAGGAGACAAACAAAGGCAGAGGTATGCGCTGGGTGCGTTTCCAGAGGAGCTCCAAAGGGAAAGGTCACCTTTTGCACAAAATCTCGTGGGTACTGTCTAGATGCTTGGGATGCAACCTTGAACATGCCAGGGAGGAGTGAAGGGCACCATCAGCTCCGGGAAATCAGCAAGAAAATTTTCAGTTGAGATGTCTTCACCCAGGTGCTGGAACTGGCAGTTTTGGCCGTGGTTATCTGGTGATGACTTTCTGCTGTTCATGGACATCCTGCCTGGCTGGAAGGGTCCAGGTGAATGTGGCAGTGCCCAGGTATGTTACCTGGATGTCAGGAAAGTGAAGGGGAGTTTCCCTGAAGCTGTAAAGTGGAAGGATGGGGAGGACAGAAAGATTTGCTGATGGAAGGAGTTAAACTGTGTAAAATACAGCTGGGCAGGGGACATCCCTCACAGGATCTGAAATGAACACAGCAGCCTGGGAGAGCAGCCAGAGAATTGCTGGAGATCAGGAAAGCCCACAGTCACTGAGGCCACTGGTGGAGAGCAGGTGACATTTTAGAATCACCATGACTGCCAGGCCAAGAGGAGACCATCGGTGACTCCAGCATCCTCTTCCTCACCCCACCAAACAAGGCACACAGGGGCTCACCTGCCCATCCACCAGGGCTGAACCTGATGGTGTGTTCAGAAGTGCCAGCTGTGGTCCAGCTATGGGATTCCAGAGGGTCACGGCAGTGCCAGGTGGATGCCATGGACACGTTGCTCTGGACCAGCCTGATTTACAGCGTGTTCACTGCAGGTGGCCCAGGCAGCAGAGCTGGGCTTCCTCGCTGTCCACATTGGCTGTGGACAAACCTGCTCTCTGAGGAGAGGAAGGAGCTGGTTATCTGCCTCTTTATCAGCACTGATCTGCCAACGACCCATCCTGTGGCAGCTACAGACCAAAAAGCTGCTCTGGGGATAGGATGGAATGAGAGCAGAGCCCCGTGATCAGGAGCTGCCCAGCACTGCTTTGCCAGTCTGTAAAGATCTGAGCCGCCTCATTTACAGGTGCTTTTACCTTGACACTGGCTGTTATTAAGCTCCGTTATGAGCACAACACTTTGTGATCCTCCCTGACTCACTGTCTTGTGACATCCTGGCAGGGACAGCCCTTGGCTCCCGTGCTGGGGAGGCTCTTGGAAGGAGCCGTTATTGCAGGGAGTGTCTGGCCTGCATCACAGCCGCCTCTTGGGCCACTTGAGCCAGGCAGGGATGGATTCTTCTGCCTTGGACCCATGGAGACCTGTGGATGGTTCCAAGGACAACAGCAGGGGGATGTCAAGGACCTCCAAGAAAGACCAATCTCTTTGGCTCTGAGGACACCACACAATTTCTGCTTGTTGCCTTTCTTCGCTCCTTTTTATTTGGGTTAGAATATGAGCTCAGCGTGAGCCTTGCATGTATTTGAGTTAAATCATCCCAAATTTGTGGAAAACCTTATGCAGGCATGAGCTGATCTCATGAGTCATGCTCATTGCCGTGAATGCTCCATGGCATATGGTAAAGCACTGGAATGGGACACATTCCCCAAGCAGCTGGCTGGGGTCGTGCAAATCCTGTTACTGGCTGGCACGAAGACCAATGAGCAAAGGTCCTGCAGAAAGAAGTCCTGATAATCACCGTTTCTTAGGGACTAATCCTAAATGCCTCCGCTCCCTGTCACTGCTTGCGGTAATAACAGCAGGTGCCCATGCAGAAATCCTTTTCCCAGTACCTCCTTCACGTCTTTGCTTTCCAAGAGGGGAGTTGAAAGCCTTTCTGACAAGGATACAGAAAAAAACACTATCAATTTTTTAAAAGTCTTTTTCTCTTGAATTGTCAACTGTTTGTGATTTTCTTTTTTTTTTTTGTTTGCAGCCGTTAAAAAAGTAATTTTGTCACTCAGTGCACTTTCAATCCAGTAAATTGTAGGAGAAGGCAATTGCACTGGAGGCCTAGCTGGAAGGGAGGAGAGATATTTGCTTAATATATGCTTAACTGGCAATCATCTTGGCAGTGTCTTAGCCCTGCTGCAGTCAAGGTGGCTTTCATCACTGAGGTATAATTTGTCTCTGCCTTCCCAACTGCTCCTTCCTCTCATCTCCTGCTCCAGTTTACCTGAACTCATAAAACTCCTGCTCCTGCCCCAAGCTCGTGAGGTGCACAGAGACAAGGAGCAGTGCTCTGTGCTGATCAGCTTGGTGGCAACTGGTCCATGCTGGTGTCTACTGGGAGGAGCTGGTGTCAGTAGAGCTCTGCCTCTGATCCAGGCTGGCTGTGATCTTTATGCCTTCAGGGCTCCTTGGGACAGCCACCCACAGCCAATTGTTCCATTGATTTCAGTGGGTATCAGATGAGATCTTTGGCTCCTGAGGGCAGGATTATCAACCTCGGGTATTTAAGGTGAGGGCTCAGCTCCACAGAAAGGTGCATAGATAAGGGACTGGATTTTTGGCAGGGTGAGTTCAGGTATTCAGAGTCGTTGCAAATTCTTGTTTACGAATTCAGGTAGGGAAATCCTCATCCACAGGTGTTACACACCGGCCTCAATGTATAACTTGGATCCCCCAGTTTGGAAAATACGAAATTATTATCTCTGTGTCTGTCTACAGAAAGCACCTTCTGTAAGGCAAAGAGTAAATCTTTGTCACAATTATGTGAAGTCACCACAGCACGCCTGGCACATGCCACCTCCATCAGAGCGCAGATCTTGTGCCACCACCCTGTGAGTGATGGAAGAGTGTTTTTGCAAACACAGTTTAAGGAATATGATGACGATTTTCATACAGATACAGAAATTGTATACTTTAACTTAGACCTTGTCATGAAAAGCACTCTGAAAAGTCCCAAAAAAGTGCCTTCGAAGAGAGGCTAGTGAAGACCCCCATGGCCTTCTTGCTCTTCCTCACCCCTCTATCATCCCAACACCCTGGTCCTTATTTTCTAGGTCATCCAGGCATGGCTTTCTCTCCTGTGAAAATGCTCAGGTCATTTGTTAGTGACAACAGGAGACAGATCTTTTGGTGATGTAAATCAATGTCACTTCAAAGCTTCCATGGAGCAATACTTATTTACACCTTCAGATACCAGATCCTTATGTTTTGCTTTTACGTGTGTCAAAGTTTGGGTTTTTTTCCTGAAAAGTAACATTTTATTGCAAATTTCTATAATTAATCAACCTCATTTCTATGGCAATAGACACTATACAAATTAATGAAATAAATATTCCAGCACAGTTTAATTCTGGCAAAGCCATGCTAAAAACCTTTCCATCATTCCTCATTATGAAGGCAGCAAAACGTGCTTAACAGAATATCTTATCAAAATTAGTGAAAACATTAAACTTCCCAAAAAAACCTTCTTTTGAAAAGTTGTTCTAAGCAAGTTTCTAAAATCTCAGAAGTATTAAATCCTCATTAATATAAGCTCAATGTATTTATGGTGTCAAAAATGTGTTTTATAAAAGCCAAAAGCAGAGTTGCACAAGTTGCCTCATTATCAATAATCTAGCATCGTCCCTTTTATGTGTCATTTCTTTACACAATATACTATCATTTATGACTTTTAGCAAATACATCATGGCAAAGGATTACTCTCATCAGAGGCAGTCTTTGAAAAGGATATGCTAATTTCTAGAGAGCAAGAAAACATCAAAACAGTGCCAGCAAATAGCCAAGGGACTTTCATGTCTTAATATCCTTCAGAAGTGCTTTATCTCCTAGTGCAACGTGTATCATAGTATAAACAGGAAATGAAACAGCCAAGGCATCAAAGAACCACCAGTGCATGGCTGTAATTTTAGATCAGGTTTAATAAAGGTTATCTGCAGCAGGCTAATCAAACAAAAGGGTGTATGTTTTAAAGCGCCATTTGATAATTTTCATTTAAGGCTCCCGATCAAAGAGATCCTAACAATGTCTTACTGACTCCAGATAGATCCCTTTGCCTCACTTTTCAAAGTAGCTTCGTTTATTGCTGGTAAAACTGGTTTTGATGTTCTAATTTTTTAGGTGGAGGAGAGATCAGAAACTGCTCTGGTTTCCTGTGCACCTTAATTTGAAAAGCAATAGAAAGAGAGCTGAGAAGGAAATGAGCAAACACCGCGAGGGTCAGGAAGATCTCAGGGTCACTTCTGTGAGCTCTCCGTGGACATTGATGCCCAGACAGCGGCTTCCATCCCAAACAGGGTGCAAGGAGAGGAGACAAACCAGGACAAGACTGAGCCAGGCCATTGACTAGCTAATGAGAAGGCAAGATACCCTGAAAGTGACAGACTGAGGGGAAGAAAAGAGTAGCTTGATCTCGGCTGGTTGCTGGGGAAAGGCAGGAGGAGCCAGTTTTTGTGACACTTCTCATCCTTGGCCAGCAGGAGAAGCTCCACTGGCACCATCCACACACCACTGAGGAAGGGAAAATGGCAACTTGGCTGTCCTACCCTAGGACAAAACCTGCAGAGCTTTTGACTTGTGTTTTGTGACCAATTCCTGGATTGCACTTTCAATCTGATTCAAGTTCCTGGAAAAAAGGGCTGTTTGCTGATTTCTGAAAGTGGAGTAATCCCACTAGGAGAGACTGAGAGAATCTACTCTCTTGTAGCAAGGGAGAGGCTTCTTTGGGATGCCAGTGGAGTCTTCTGTATTCCTGGTTTATTAATTATTCTGTTTGGGGAGCAAAGAGGGAGATGAGAAATTTCTCCAAATGAGAGCTTATCAAAATGGTTTTATTTCTGGCAAGGCTGATATATCCAAGGAGCTAAAGATACTTCTAATATTTTGTCAAAGCTTTCTGCACCACTCAAGCCCAGGGATGTTTCAAACTGATTTCCACACAAAGGAGATGTTTCCCATTAAATAGGAATGCTCACCTTGAAAATAAATATCTCCCTGCCATGGGAGAGTTATGGTGGGATGGCTCATGGAAGAGCGGGAAAAGCTTACAACCATCCCAGTTATCAGGTGCAGGCAGGCCTGACTGTTTTGGGGAGAGGTCTCAGCTTTTTGGGACCAGCCTTCCTCAGCTGTGTCCAGAGGCAGGGGCAGGGCAGGCTCAGCACCATTTTTGCATCACTGGGGGGGGTTTTACAACTTGTATGTTTGTAAAGTTTGTTGTTATTTTTCGTGTTCAGAAATCCAAAGCTCTGTAGGGGGGAGTTCTAAAGAAATACCCAAATAAATAAAAAATTCACCCTTGGGTGCACTTAATGTGGTTGGTAAGAAATGTGCTGACTCCCAAACGTTCTCCTTCCCACACACTTCACGAAATGCTCGTTTTATTCATGTACATGTGTTTATACTTCCTGCTGATGCTCTCCTAAATATTTCAAAGTATCCTTATGAACCAATACACTTTTATCATGGTATTTGTAGGAGCACAAGACCTTGGTTGTACCCATCCAGCCTCAGTTTGCTTCTTTTCCCTTTCAAGTAAATTTTAAATTACCAAAGAAGTGCTGATAGTCACAAAAAATCTAGTTATTGGCCATGAAAACTCAACCATAAGTAATCTCCCCAAAACCAGTCCCATGAAATATTCATGCTCTGGGAGCTCCATTCCAGGCAGGGCAGTTGCTTCCGACAGCAAACGCTTTGGGAGAAGAGAAATGGTGATTCCTCTGCTTGCAGAAACGAGGATGCTGCCAAACTGCTTGGCAGGATAATCTGCTAAAAAACAAGAAAATCAGGGCTGGTTTGCTAAAATACCCACAGCAAGTGTTAGGGTCTCACCAGGAGCAGCAGAGAGAGCAGTGCCAGTACCCCGTCAGCAGCTCCGTATCGATCCCGACCTATCTGCAGCCACCCTGTACCCCTCCCTGTGCTGGATTACTGCCTCCAGCACAGACACCAATCAATAGTGACTGAAGACTGGTAATGACCAAATGTCAGGGACTTTTCAGCAGCTTTTTTGAACTAATATTGGTGCTTCCTAATCCCGTTATCAAAGGATACCATGAAAAACACCATGACGGTGGGTACGAGTTGCCAACCTTTCACAGATTCATATACTTGAGACCAGAAGAAACCACTCAATAATCTTTTTTTCTGCTGACCTTTATTTCGTGGGCCATTAGATTTCACCCGTATCAAGTGCAATAACTGGCGTCTGACTGAGGTACAACTTGTGCTTGGCAGAAGCATATCTTCAAAGGAGAAAACCGGTCCTGATTGAAGACATTGGAGCTGGACACTTCACCACCCCTTGGCAGTTTCACTTGGTGGTTATGACAGTTTATTTCTGGGCACTCTTCTGCCTGAGGAAGTTAACTCAGGGCGAGGGAATGTGTGTGAGTAAAGACAACAATCCCTTTCTAGTTAACCGACTGCAGACACGAGCACAGGCACAACAGCCATTCACAAACACTCCACAATGACTGCTGTGTCTACAGGTCTTATTTTGACTTTGTCTGCCTCGGGTTTCATCTACTGGTCCTTTTCAGTGTGTTCCCCTCCTAAGCAGAGAGCTGCGATTTACACTGACACACTTTTTCACACCTCATCTTCATCTTCTGCTTGGTAATAATCCCCAGAGATGCACATGATTCTTCATGTCCCCTCCAAATCTTACCTGTCCATTCTTCCATGGCCAAACTAGAGAGTGGCTGAAGTCCTGGCCCAACTTTAATCAGAGTAATAGAGATGTTGAAGGTTGCACTTGACGATTTTGGAGGTGTTTTCCAACCCTAATGATTCCATGATTCTAAATCTTTAGGTTCATTCCTTACTTACCTGTCAATGCACTGAGCTTGGAGGGGTTCTGCATCACCAGCCAGCCAGACACCTTGTCACACAGTGGCCTGTGGCAAAGCTACTCACAGGTGTCCCTGTGTGCAGGGCTGGGGCTTTCACTGTCCCTGGAAATGTTTTTTAAGGAGCTGGGTCTGTCCTGCATGTGGGTGCTTGAGCTGAGCACCTCCAGCACAGGGGTGGGCCAGAGCTCAAGGTTTTGCCCGGGATTTGTCCTGGGCCTCTTCCCTGGACTTTGGGGAAATGTGGACACAAGCTGGCAGGTGGCAAATAAAATATACACAGTGCAAAACATGTCTGAGCTCAGCAAATAGGGTGCCTTAGTCCTAAAATTATCCAAGACAGTCTCCATAATTTTTATGGGAGAAAATTAAGTCTTCAAAGCAAGCAGGAATTTGAACTATTCCCGGTTCAAAGAAAATTGCCACATGTCGACAAACATTAAGAATGATAATATTTTGCTAAAGCCCCAGTAAATCTTTGTGTGGTTTCTCTGCATTTCCTTTCCCATTGCTGTTTGTTGCTCATACATCCACATTCACACTGGGAGGTGAAGGAGGAAAAACTCCCCATTGAAAAGAGAAGAAAAAAGTCATTTCAATCTGCTGCAATGCCCTGAGATATGGCTTGACTGAGTAACACTGAGTCCTGGGCAAGATGCTGCTTCCAAGAATTTGCTATGTACCAGAACATCCCAGGAGCTGTCAAACATCTAATCAATCTGTCATATTAACAACTGTAATTAAAAGCATTAAGCAAATGCACCAAGAGCTGCTCTGGAAGGGTGCTAACACCTGTGTCTGCCTCAGTGTTAAATTGCTTCAATTGCAGTTTTAGGTCATTAAATATCTGTGTGTACTCAGGGAACATGAAGAAAAATTAGAAGGACCTGAGAAATGAATTTTGGTGACGTGTTTTGAAGTACAACAGCTCAACTCTCAGTGCTGCCTTAGCAGTAAGGGAGGAAGGTGGAGATGATGAGAAAGGAGTTTTCAGTGCCTGTGGGGACAAACACATCTCATTCACGCAAGTCTGGAGGCAAAATTAAACTCTGTCCTCTCCCTCTACAGAATTATTTTCCCCCAAGCAGCTTCAGGATGAAGCAAATTTCTGAATGTCTTCCTGAAGCAGAACAGCAAGGGGAGACCCATCCCATAACTCCAGCCTCTTCTCATCCACCAGTTGTGACTTTGGGGTGTAGGAGCTTCTGGGGGCACCATTTTACATTTGTTTATTAACTGAGAAGGGGAAAAGTCTAAACCAGAACATGTGATGCAAACTCCCCCTCCATGCATCTTTTCCAGTAGGCTGGAGTTGACTCCCATCCACAGCCTGATCATGGATGTGTGAAAAGGATCCAGGCTTGGAAACTTCAGCTGGAGCTGGAGCAGCCTGAGGGTGGTGTTTGCCTCCCAAGGAAGGGTCTGACTCCAGCAGCAAGGAAGGACCTGCTTCTATTCAAACTCTTCCTCCCTCCCATTATTTCCTGGATTAAACTTTCTAGCCCACGGGCTCGTAGCTCTCCCAAAGTGCTGCACAAACCCGAGCCGTGATTTTAAACCAAATTTCCATTTGCTTCCCTCCAAGCAGAGGCTGTGCACACATGCAGCAACTGACAGTGGTTAATGGTTACCACGAGGTTACCACGGGGTTGTAAAAGGAACGGTCACTGAGGGATGAGCACAGGAGAGCTGAGCCCGCCCCAGCAGTGCCCTGCTCCCAAGGCTGCTCCAGGGACAGAAAATCAGGAATGCTGGCTCCCATTGCCCAGCTTGCCCTGAAGGAGCTCGGCTGCTTTGGCAGTGCAGATGACATTAAACAGATGAAGCACAAAAATGGCTCAAATGTGATTATAATACATGTGTGTAGCTGTCTCACCCCCCCTTTCAACTCACACCATATGAAAATAACCTCATCAAGACAGAAAGGCTTTTAGGGACAAGGTTAATTGCAAAAAATACCTCTAAATAAAATAATCACAAGGCCCCAAATACTGTTATTAGTGTGAGCCAGCAGCTTGCTCCCAAATTTACAAAACAAAAAGTTTGCTCTGCACTTGGAAACCATGCCATAAAATAGATGAGCCATAACTATCTGCTGGAAACAAACATGGAGCTGGGTTTTGATATGCACCAGGTTATTTTCTGCACCAAAACTTCTGCCACTCACGAGTCTGAAGTCAAGCCCCAGATCATCCATTGACTGCTCAGCATCAGGGAAAGGGGGCACATCTGGACCCAACATTAGGTCCCCATAAACCCTTCCTCCAGAGTGTGCTGGCCAAAATCCCTGCTCTGACCATCTCCTCTTAACTTCCCAAAGGACAGAAGGTGGAGCTGGGTGTTATCTCTCTGTTAGAGCCCGGACCAGAATCCTATTGGACTGCATGGGACTGTGCTGAGTCTTCATCACAAGGCTTAAAAACCACATGAGGACTCCTGTGAGGAGAGCAGTGTGTGTGTGTGAGGACAGCTGAGACCTTCAGGGAGATTTGTGGCCCTTGAAACCACCTCGTGTGGGATTCGCCATCCCCCTGATGGGAACACGGAGCTGGGCGAGACTCAGAACTTCTGACAGAGCTTTGCTTTCAAAGTTAGGTTTGTTTAAGTGATTCCAAGGGGTGCTGAGCCACCTGGATGGGAGCCAAAGAAAATGTTGATGCAAATCCTGCAAAGTAAACCTACCCCCTCCTGCAGTCACGTGCCATTTAATTGTTTTGCATTTTATTTCATATAACGGCCCCAATCCATCAGCCTGCCAAGCAACATGGCTCGTGTGGCAGCATGGAAATCCTTCTGATTTGCTTTCCATCTCTGGCTCTCCCCTGCCAAATGCCTCGTGCTGCAATTTTTAGGAAGCTTATTAAAAAGTTTAGGAACTGAATCAGTTTCGAGGCCAGATGTCCTCAAATACCAAAGTAGATTGTGTTTGCTGCTCCGTGTATGACTCAAGTCCCTGATGTTTGACTTGAGCATCCTCTGAATTTCCCATCCCCCAGCCCAAGACAGCTGTAGCTCATCACAGCATCCCTCCATCCAGACTATCCCCCTAAATCCACTCTCATTCCCACACTTCCTTGGAAAGACACAGGAGCAAGAGAGTGATCACTGGGTGTTGTCCTCTCTTTCTTTTCTCTTTTTATTTTTATACCAAAATTTGCTTTCCTGTCACCAGCTAATTGATTCCTCAGCACTCCAATATGAAGCTGTGGTGGTGGTCCATTGGAATCTAAATCTGCTCCAAAAAAAGACAGTGATCAGTACCAGGTGATGCAGAGGCCAACACAACCTCACTGAACATCTCCCCTCGAGCTACAGAGCATCTTCTGGAAGCAGCTCTGTTTCTGCCTGTGACAGCATTCATGGGATTCAGTTTCATCCTTCCAGGATGGCGTTCTCCCCCCTGAGGAGGGCTCAGTGTTGTGTTTGCAGGCTGCTTTCTTCCAGCACTTTTATTTGGGAATAGTCCATAGGATTAAGCTGGCATTTGGTTTCCTGGTCAGATTTTTGGAATGTTGTGCTATTAGATGGTCAGGGGGATCTGGGAAACGTAGGAAGCCCATTAAAGATAGGAGGCAAAGGCTCTGGGAAGTGATAAAATAACTCCAATGGAGTCTTCACTCAGGCTGCTTATTGGAGAATGGAAGTGCCACCAGCAGCACAAGAACTTCCCTCTTCCCACTCCATTCCAACAAGGGAGGAGGTGGCAGGGAAAAACCAGTTCTCCTATGAACCTCTTATTACTGATCAGCCCCCCCTGGGCAGGGGAAGGCAGGTTTGATGTCAGTCCTCCAGGAGGAGCAGGGGGCAGAAATGCCTCTCTCAGCCCCAAGTGGGTTTGTTAATTAAGGTAAACGCTCCCAGAGGGGAGGCAATGAGTGCTGCTGGGGCTGCCTTGGGACTTGAGGCAGGGAAACTCCTCTGGCACCTGAAACAGCTGGTCTTGCAGCTCTGTGGGGATTTTCTAGAAGGTAAGATCCTAAATTTGTTCTCTGCTTTAATGACATTTGGTGCTCCGAGGTGGTGAGTGAGTTCTGCCCTTGATGTCCCCATCTTTTTGCTGCTGGATTTGGAGGGAGCTCGTTGCTTTTCTGGATCTTGCAGGAGCTGGGGCTCATGGCTGCTGCTTGTTGTTTCCAGTGGGAGTTGATGCAAATAAATCCTGCTGTTCTGATCCACGTGGGTGACAGCAGCCCTGGAGGTTTGGAATAATGCTAAGAACAAACTTCATTAAACTTGCTGCGTGTCATGTGGCCTTCATGCATAAAAAACCCTCTGCCAGCATCCACAGTCTGAGCTGTACCAAACCCAGGGGCTCCGTGGTGAACCCATGTTGGGCTTGGAGATTTTTTGGGTTTCATTGCCAGTCATTAATTTTTTTTTTTTTTTTGCACAAGTGTTGCACACATAGGTAGGTGTAGTTTTTACAAGCCATCCAAACTGAAGTGCCAGACCTTTTGAAGTTTGTATAGCAGATTAATTCAAGATTTTTAGGATCTATTTGCAAGGAGTTTGATAGGGTGCAAGAGGAGGAGACTGGGAACCGTCGCTGGGCTGTTCAGAGACACCAGATGAGCAGTGGTTGGTGAAATGAGCTGTGTTATCTGGGAGTGAGGGGTTGAAATACATTTCAAGAGCTGTAAAGAATCTTACAGGAAGATTGGAGTCCAGGCCCTTGGACAGAAGAGATTAAAATGCTTTTGTGGGTTTGGTAGATTAAGGATGCATTTTGTTTTAATTGAATTTGCTCCTAAATTTGTCTCCTAGTGGTACCTGAAGCATGGAACACACCTGTGGTCTGTGTGAATCAGCTGAGGAGGGATGAAATGCATTTTGCCAGCCCTGATCCTGCAGAATACGTGCATGTTTTGGCTGCTGGGTTATGACAACAGAGAGGGGGCATTTCAGAGCCATTACTGAATTCTGCAGCCTCGCAGGAATGTGTCAGATAGTTAATTATTGTGTTGAACTGTAATTCTATCACACCAGAACATAAATAGTTTGTTTGGGTTCTCTTTCCTCCCCCCCCTCCCCCTTTGCTGAAGATAAAGGAGTTAAGTTTAATCATTAAATCTCCATCTTGATCCATGTAGGTCACGCACCGAACCAAAGTCAGATAACGCAGCATTTAGCAACCTTATCTCCTTTACAATAAAGAGCAAGCAGGAAGCCGACTTTGTTGTCTGTTCTATTTTTTAATATACGTTTATTTAAAGAAAAGCCATCTCGAAAATGGGGAGGGGGGATGAGATCTTCCAAACAGCAGCTTCTGTAAACAGGATGAAATCAGATAAAGAAATTACTGTAAAAATATTGCCTCATCTCTAAAGCTCAGAACTTTTTTTTCTTTTGCTCTTTTTTATCTTTGAGAAAGATAATGAAAGAGGAAGCTTGAAACCACATTTCCATTGATGTTTGAATACACAACTGCTGGATTTAAGAACTAAAAGAGATCAAAGAGAATGGTTTTCATTCCAATAAAATTATAGCAGTTCTGGTATAGGGTGATGGGCTCATTTATGAACTCTACGACACAAATAGTTGTTCAGGCACCTTTTTTTCCCTTTCCTCTGCTAAGAACTAAATGAAAAATGCCTGGAATTCCTAAGGATTAATTAGGAGTGTGGCTAATAATGTTATAATAGATACATACTAAGAGTGTACGTCTCTCTTTAGGATATTCTCTGGGAGCTCAAAACATCTGTACAATTCAAAGGGAATGGGAATGCCTGTTCCTTGCTACTGTACATTGCAGCTCACATGACATGAAATCTTAGCAGCATTAGGTTACCAAAGTGTGTATCCTGACACTGCTCTCTGGTGATTTAATTTTTTATTAACACATATTTTGACATTCATTACCGAGCACAAGCTGTGAGTTAAAGCCATTCATGGATGCAGGGTTAACACAATTATTTATTACATGTTATATTATGTTCTTAAACTGTGCAGCAAAAGTTATCAGGGTCTGTAAAAGACAGGAGTGATACAGCTGGGATTGAATGGGAGATCTGTGATCCTCTGGAATATCCTTGAGGGCTTCCTGTGCCTGTGGAAGGATCTGTTGACCTGGGATGGCTGTGCTTTAGTTCTTGGGGGTTTCTTAGGTGTGGGTTTGGATTTTTTTTTTGAGAGCTGAGGATTATATCAGGGCTAGTGTCAGCTGCAGCATGGTAACCTCACATTTGCATGCCCTGGGGATGTGAATGTGCTTTAGCGCAGTTCATGCAGAAATGAATTTGTCCATGCCAGCCATACGGCCCAGCTTGGCACAGAATCCAGTTTGATGGATATTGATCCACTTTTTCTTACACTTCTAAATTTGAAGTTTCACAAAAATCCTCTTCCAGGTCAGTCACAGTGCAGTAGGAAAAATATAAACTTTAAAATTGGGGGGGATTTTGTGGTTTGTTTGGGGTGGGTCTCTTGTTTGTTTAAATGTTGGGTTTGGAATTTTGGTGTCTGAAGGAGGTCATGCTCCCTCCAGATGAGGAGTGAGGGCAGAGTGCTGGGGGGTATCTGTCCCTGCAGGTCACTATCCCCAGGCAAATCCAGGTCTGAAAGGATTGGTTTTGATCAGGGGAGGAAAACTCCTACCCCAAGAGGCTGAGAACAGATTTGTTTTATTCATGCTGATGATGCAGAGGGAGATGTTGCTTTGCTCTTGAGGCACAAGCCAGCTCCAAAGGTGGTGGCCAAGTGCTTGACTAGTGTAGAATCACCATAAATCCACAGAATGGGTCAGAAGGGGCCTTAAATATTATCCTGTTCCAGCCCCCTGACAGGGGAAAGGACACCTCCCACCTTCCAATAGCTCTTGTTTCAGATATAGTTCTAAACCCCCTTCTCTTGGCAGGAGAGGATCACTTCTCCCCTGCCAGACCCAGCCAAGGGGGTTGGTTTGCCCATCCAGGAAAACACCTTGGGGGTCCACAGTGATGGAAAGATGGGGAAATTTTCAGCAGGGCAATGTGGTGTTTGCTCCTGGTGCAACCTGCTTGTGCCACCCTTGTAGGGTGGGCACAGCCACTCATTACAGGATTGCTGTAAAAGGATTTTTTTCAGTATTTTTTTGAAGCAGACAGAGCCTGATGCTGTCTGTCAGCTGAGCCCCATCTCACCTTCTTTCTCCTTTAGCCTTTTTATTAGAACCTTGAGCAGAATGTGGTTCTTGTGGCCTCATTTCTGCGTTATCAGATGTGGCTTGAACCTCAAAGCAGCACAGAAATGGGTGAGCTCTTACCCTGAATCATTTTATTTAGGGTTTGTGTTTTTTTTCTGGCAGGCTGCCGTGTGTGATGATGCCCAGTGGAAAGGATAATGTTGCTTCAACTTAAAAATAGCCTGTGTTTTCAGGGTGGGCACAGAGGACAGCTTGTGCAATTAAAATGGTGATTATTGAAGTCATGCCTAATAAAGTCATCTGTGACTTGCTGAACTCAAGTTAATGACCATGAAATCCATCGTTAATAACAGGACAGCCATTAGTGGGATGGGTGATGTGCCAAAGGTAGCCAATGGAAGGCAATAAAAATATCAAAAGTTAATGTTTGACAGCTTAAACTGTCACTTGAATATTTTGTCCCCATGGTGACTGTTTGAAGTTTGTATTTTAGTTTTAAATGCCTTTTAAGAGCTTCTTGATAGCTCTAACTTTCCAGCAAGACTCACCTTGTATTTGGAGTTGAGTACTGGGATTGCTCAGTGGTGCTTGAACCCCTGTGTGTGTTTATGTCCAGTTTTGGAACTGGCTGAAGATTATGAAAGCACCACCAGGTCTCCATCCTGCTCAGCAGGAACTGGAGGGAAGAGTGGAATTGGGGGCAGAGCAGTAAATTGGGTAAAATGCACTTTGGAAGAGCAGGCATCATGAAAAATCAAGATGGGGAAAGTTTAGGATGTGTGTTCTGACTGTCATTGCTGTGAAATGCTCCAGGAATTGTTGGAGAAATGCACAAATTCACTTTGCAAATGTAGGATGAAATGTAGGATATGTTGTAGGGAGACCAAGTCCTTAAATATCTTTCCAAACAGAGCCAGTCGAGAGAAATACAGTCTGGTTTAAAAGCAGAGCTTTGAAAGGGCTGGATGTGGCTCCAGTGGTGGGATGGGATCTGGTCCTGTTCTCCAGCTGACTAATGCTGATGCTCATGGTAGTAAAGGAGTAGTAAAGGAGTTGTAAGTGCACTTGCAGGACTTGAATGTTGAACGTTTCTGCCTTAAAAGTGATGGGGCTGTTAGAGAAAACACAATGCTGCAAAACAGCTTTAAATTCCACTTGAAAAGATGATTTGTTTATGACTTCTCAGAATGTGTCAGTCTAGCACAGGAGTGCCAACCACTTCATAAATATTGTAGTGACACTTGGCAATAAAGCTGCAGCACGTAGCAATAGCTGGTGCTCCTCAGATATTCCAAATTACCTGGGACCCCAATCCCTGGGACACCCTGGCAGAGATGCAGGGATTTTCCAAACCCTTCCATGCTGCTGGCCTAGATCTTGCTGAAATCACGGGAGACAGACTGACAAATGAAGAAAAAAATGCCAGTGTGGAAGGAAAGTGGGAAAACACTTGTGGCTGCTTCTCCTGCAATGGCAGAGGGGGAGGCCATGGCTCCAAGGGCTCTGCTGCCCATCAAGGACAGGGGGAGGTGTTGAGTGGAGGGTACCGTGGCAGGGTAAAGCTCCAGCATGGGAAACCTGAGCTTCCTGAACCCAGGAAAGAAGTTGAATTCCTTCAGGCTTTGTACAAAACAACACTTTTCATCCCATGGCATCCCAACTGCTCTTTCCAAGGATTTGGCTCTTCAGGAATGGGATTCCTGCAGGTACCATGGATGCTGATGGCTCGTGTGGGGCAGCGGCCAGAGACATCCTGTCACTGGGGCTGGTTTAACTTCATTTCCACTGGCATCCCTTGAACCTGTTGTAAACCAAAAATAGTGTTTCCTTCTGGCTGAAAAAATTCAGAACAACATTTCTGGAAACACTGAGGAAAAATACAGTTGTACAAAATATAAAAAATAAAAAAACCAAGGTTATTTAAGTCATACAGAAATTACTGACATAGATAAATACATAACAGTGAATAATACAATATTTATTTATTCCAGGTCAAAGTGATCTATACCTTTTTTCTTTTCACTGGGAATGAAGTTCATCTCCTTACAAACCAAACCCTGTTGGAGCCATTAAGCAGTCATTAATTATTTTGGTTGTAGGTGGCTGGAATGTCGTGGTGATGAAATATGCATTTCCTCGTGCTTGCAGAGTCATGGCTTTGTGTTCATCATGTAGGCAGCCCAGCTTTGCCTGCAGAGAGTGGCAGGCATGTTGTCTGTTTGGAAAATGGAGCTCTGGTTTGGCTTTTGGGTTGTGTTCATGCATATTAACACAGTTCACTTCCCCTGGGAAGAGTTCCTGGTGCATGGGGAGGAGGAGGAGGAGGAGGAAGAGGAGGGCAGCAGTTCCCAACAGGTTGGGTGCCATGGAGCGAGGTACAGCAGGCTGCTCCAAAAACCCACCCCAAGGGCAGAGCTACCCCATAAAACCCCAAGAGTGCCCACGCTGGTTCCAGGTGGGACTGAACCCTGCCGTGATGCCCAGGGTGGAGCAGGGCACTGCCGACAGCCCCGGGCACGGTGGCTCCCGTGGGTATGCTGGATGTGCCCCCCAGGCAAGGCTTGTCCAGCCCTGTGGTGCTCTGTCACCACTTCCAGCTCGGAGATCAGCCTCCAGCACAGTCCCCAGGCCCTCTGCAGGACCTGCCCCATCCCAAACCTTCCCCTCCCACCCTGGGGCAGGAGCTGCACCAAGCCCAGGCTGAGCACCTTGTGCGTTCCCCGGCTCTGGCTCCTCGATCTCCAGCGCTTCTCCTCTGGCTGGCACATCCCAGGAACGCTGCAGCTCAGTCATCTCCAAGGTTTTGAAGGTGCTCAGGATGAAGGGGAGATCCAGAGTCTGCTGCATGAGCTGCTTGTGCCCTCCAGGAGCTCCACAAAGTCAAGCACAAACCTCACACATAGGCACTGCCACTGCTGCTCTCTGTGTCCCCTTCCACAGGACACCCAGGCACCAGCTCCTCTCCGTCCTCTCCCCTTGCAGGCTCCCAACAAGTCCCTCAGGGGAAACAGATGCACAGACTGAGGAGTTGCTGGAGGAGGAGGAGCACAGCCGAGTCCCTGTGTGATCTCCTGTTGCTCTATCTCCGTGCTGAAGTGCTCGTGGCACTCTCTCAGAAGCATGTTTTCCATATAGATTGTCCACCTGAGGATACAGGATCCCTTTGTAGGCATTAGCTGGTTTAATTGAGTTTCACTGTACTTCTCTGGGGCAGGGAAATGATGCTCCCTGGGTTTTTACACCTATGTAAACTGAGGCAGGGAGAGGTTATACATTTGTAGGAAAGTCCAGAGGCATTTTTGCAGGAGATCTGGTTTGGGGGGTAGTAGTTCATCAGGAAAGAAAAAAAGAGAAGTCCTAAAAATCAGGAGGGAAAAATCCAAAGCCAGAAAAGCCTCAGAATAGGGGAAATAATTTTTCAGAATGCTACACATTGAAGCAATTTTAAATAAAGCATTTGGAAACAAAGCGCAGCACTTAGCTTAAAATTAAAATCTTCTGGTGGGGAATGGGTTCTGCTTCAAACACCACGGTCTTAAACACAGGTCAGCCCTCAGTTTAAGAAGGAGCAGGAGGATTTTCAGTGCTAAATTAGCATTGCCAAAGGGGTGAGCAGCACAAACAAGAAGGGAGAGGGGAAGAATTCTGGGAGCAAGTCAGAGCTGCGGACAAGGAGGCGCAGAGCCTGTGAGAATCCCTCAGCCTGGCTGAGAAAACCAGTTTTGTTTAGCTAAGCCCCAACTCAAACACACTTGAAAACTCAGAGTTTTACTAGGCTGCCATCGAGCTGTGAACAAGTCCCCATTGTCTGGGTGAAGAATGGCTCTCCTGTCACCCACGTTTCGGGGACGCCGGGGCGCGAGTCCGGCTCCTCGGGGCAAAGCAGGCACGGTGTAGGCTTGAACTGCAAACACCAACAGCTGTACGTGCAGTGAGCAATGCCAACCCTTGGTCTTGCTCTGCCTGCTCCTCTTCCCCCCTTGGATCCACCCTGTGACCCCCAAAAGGAGGGGAATGGCCACTGGCTGGTGTCCAGCAGGGTGCAAGTCTGGCTTGTCTGGCTTCTTGGGGCAAAGCAGGCACGGTGTAGGCTTGAACTGCAAACACCAACAGCTGTACGTGCAGTGAGCAATGCCAACCCTTGGTCTTGCTCTGCCTGCTCCTCTTCCCCCCTTGGATCCACCCTGTGACCCCCAAAAGGAGGGGAATGGCCGCTGGCTGGTGTTCGGCACATCCCACACGCCTGGGATGGGAACGCTCGTGCCATGGTGTGCAAAAGGCTTTTCCCTGCTGAGGAGCTGTACCCAGCCTGTGCTCAGTCCCTGTGGTGCAGGGGGCTCACCCAGCAGGGCAAGGCTGGGTTTTGGCAGCTCCCTTTTCCTGCACGAGCCAGGAGAAGGGAGAATAAAGAGATTAAAGGTGGTGCCACAAGCCCCTGATCCTCACCTGGAGACCGTGGTGCTCGGTGTGGCTGTGGAATCAGGGGCATTAGAGCTGCAAATGGTGTTGGTCACCACTTTGCAGAGCAGGGGGTTTATCTGTGGGCAATTCATGTCCCACAGAAGCTGGGGGAAAGAAAGCAGTAATTGGAGCTCGTGCCCATTTAAAATACCTTACATCAGAACTGAAGAACTGAAGCCTGTTTTTTTCCATTGCAGAAATTATTTGGCCTTGAACCATCCAGACCTCACTTGCTATTCTGCAATTGAATAGAGCCTTTTGTGAGGATTTTTAAAAATAATTACTACAAAGCACTTCAAGAGGAATTCTGATTGTCGTCTAGTTTTCATTTCATGCTTTCATGACATTTTTGTTCAAGGATGAATCTTTTATGAAATGTCTGTTTTAGGTTACACCCTCCAGAACCTTATTATTTGCCTTAAAAATTCCATCAGGGGCAGGAGCATATTCTTTAAGCTCTCCCATTAGTATAACTAAATTCATCAGAGTAATATTACTATTCATGCAAAATAGGTGTCGTCTTTCTTTAAACCTCTTGGCAAGTGGTTAAACTGATTTTAACAAGTATGCAGTGCCAACTTCTTAAAGCTTTGAAAAGTCTGAAGATTCCCAGGCTGCAAAGGACTATTTACATGGTTAAAATTATACACATATCCCCTCTACTTAAAACTGTCCCCTCATCACTTAAGACCCTTGCAAATCCATTCTGACTTCAAAAGAAGGAAAAGTTCCTCTTCCAAGAATTTTTTTCCTCCCTGTTAGCTCAGCCCAGGCTTTCCAGGTTTTGAGAGCCACCGGGTTTAGCTCGAGGGCCAAACTGAGCTTGGAGTTTCATGGGTGCTTCTGCCATTGAGAGAGGAAATTAATGGAAGGTCTTGTATTTTTAAAACCTACTGAAAATGTCATTTTAGAGAGAAAAGATTTTGGAGATGCCATTGCCCACTCTTGTGATACATCCCAACAGCAGAAGTGATGCCAGGAAATCCTGGGGGACACTCTCTCCCAGGCTGATTATCAGGTGTAGAAATTACACCTTGACTCCTTGGCTGTCCCCACCCATCCAAATCCTGCAAGGAGTGACTCTGAATGACCCCAGCGCTCACAAAGGGAGCACTTCAAAGTCGTATCCCTGATGAATTCATGGGAACTAATTGTTTTAGTTCATAGAAATGTCGAGGGCGGGGCATTTGCAAGTGTATTCAGGCAAGGAGCAGGAGCCCAGGGCTGTGGGTAGCACAGGCAGGTGGAGCTACAGGGGCAGAACTCACCCACAGAATCTGAAACCTCTCCACAGAGCAGTAAATTTGAAATGCCATTAAAAGAGTAAAAGGATTGTTCTCATCTGGGATCTGTAAGTTATTGGACTGCACTCGGGGAGCTGCTCTGGCCTGAGTTATGGATCTTTATTACTTTCCCTCCTGGCCTGGAAACCTCCTAATGGATTCACTGAAATTCTGATTTTCCCATGAAGGTATCACAGTAATGTCAGGGAATCCTGTATTTGTTGAGGGTCCTGTCTCATCTCCAGTCTCAAGCCTGAGGAAGTTACTGTGCTGATCCCAGCAGGAAAAATGTAGGAATTGATAAAGTGCTCTGGCATGGGAACCACACAAGCTACATGTGTTCCTACTGTGCTTTATTTTATTTTCTAACTGTTCTGAGCTGGTCTAATCTGCAAAATGGAGTGATATTTTCGGGAAAATGCTGCAAGTCATGTGCTAGGCACGTTTGTGGAAGTCCTCTGATTTTTACAAACATAAGTCAAAAAACTGAGATGCCAACGAATTGCCTCGAGGTCAAAAGTTGTTCCCATCTCATGTTTTCATCTGGGTCATTGTTGAGGAAAAAAAAAAATAAATAAACAAACATGTAATATGATGGGGGAATGGGGTAAATGGTCAACCACAATGCCCAGATGCAGATTGGGATCTAAATACCTTTAAGGTTCAGGAGCGCTCTGTGTCCTGGGAGCGGGTTCAAAGCCTCCTCTGGATTACAGGTCTGCTGTACTTGCTGCTGTACCTGTCTGACTCGCAGAGCGACCAGGGGAGTATCTTTCTGGAAAGCCTCTCATTAGAGAAAATATGAATTACAGAAGGTAACTCAGTGGCTCCTTGCCATACTGCTTTCCCACTTTCTTCAAAGGAAAGTTATCCTGTATTTCGTGTGGATTCAAATCAACACACAAAGGAAAATATGCATGTTTCTGAGCCCAGCAATCAGCTGGGGATCTGCACTGAGGGAGATGGAGAGAGGCTGACTGCAACAGAGCTGGGTCAAAAAGTCTCCAACTTGATTTGCTGCTAATATTTTCAAGGTCAAATATTATTTAAGTTAAAAAAAATAAAAAGGTAGGAATTTTATGGAGCACTTGTCTGGTTGTGAAAGGTGTGCAGGCAGATGGAATGGCTTTTGGATGGACTTCATGGAGGGTGATGGAGCTCGGGGCTGGAGCTGTTTTATGGTCCCATCATTTGTGCTGGTTTGTGGCACATCCCACAGCACTCCAGCCCCAGGACTCTTCTCAGGTGCTTTTGTAACACACACAAACACTGGGGAGAGTAATAACTGCACGTGTGCCTCTGCAAACAGGTGCTGTGAGGTCTCCAGAGCTGAATGACTTTTGTGTGTGTGGCTGAGCAGCCTCTGGGCCTCTGAGCAGAGCAGGATCCGCGCCGGCCCCGCGTTATTGTGTGCAGCACCTCAGGATACCTGGGGGCTGAGAGGAAACCCTTGATAACAAATCAATCTCTGCACTTCCCCTAAAGTGCCCTGGGTTTATTTGCAAGGCTTCTGAGCTGTGTTTCATGGCTTGAATGGGGCCATTAGGAGAACCCCCAGGAGCTGCTGCAGCTGAGGCAGGGCTGGAATCCTTCCCCAGGATGCGCAGGGAGTGAATAGCTGAGCTCCTCTGCCCCACTCCCAGCCTGGAGTGACCAGCTCATGACAGCACTAATTAAGAAGCAGACAACTCTCACTTTCAAAGCAAAGCTGCTGTCAGCAGGAGAAGGGAGAAATCCCTTTCCCTTGGTGGGAGGTTGGTTAGTGGGACAACCGCTGGACAAAACCAGGGAAGCACAAAGAGCTCAGCCTGGCTCCCTCCACACAATGGGACGTGGATCTTTGAAATGCAAAAGTTACCTTCCCAAAGAGGAGAGAAGTGGTGAAGAGCAGAACCAAATTGCACTGCTCTGATCTGTTATTTTTTTTATCAAGGCTGTTTAAGGATCTTTTGATCTCACTGAGGTATTTATTATCGTGGACTATTTGTCTAACGCTAAGCCAGGTGGGACCAGGTGAAGTTCAGGTTGGATATGAGGAAAAATTCCTTCACTGGAGGAGTGGTTAAGCACTGGAACAGGCTCCCCAGGGAAACAGTGGAGTCACCATCCCTGGGAGTGCTCAAAAATCAAGTAGACCTGGCATGCTGTGATATGGATAAGTGGTATTTGGTCCAAGGTAGGACTGGTGATATTGGAGTTTTTTTCCAGCCTAAATGTTTCTGTGAGTCTATGAATGGTGGCATCACTGAGATTCCAAGAGAATTCCCTTTGTGCTGCCGGACCCTGGGGGTTTTGGAGTGAGAGTGGAGAGTGCAGGCCCCCATCAGAGGTGAAAGGACCATGAGTGGTGTGGGATCTCACTCCTGATAGTGTGGCAGTGGAATGGGGCTCCCCAGGACATGGCTCTGTCTGAGCTGAAGGCAAAGCTCTGATCAGCAAATTAAGTTTGGTGCTAGAAGAGATTTTCTCCCGTTCTCTGGTTTCACCTGGGGGCACCACAAAGGAACTGAGGTCACCTTGAGGTGTGCTGGCTGTAAGGGACAAGGACAGAACGAGACCTCCCAGAAACCTTGGGCTGGAGGGGCTTTGTCCCAGACCTGCTCCTGCTAAAAGTGAGGGTTAGGTGGGTTTCAATGTGGAGCTCAAATTCTTGCCTGGCCTTTCTGGAGCATGGAATGTTGCTGAGCCAAATCCCTCCCCTGAGGCAGCCCCGTGTGCAGGATCAGCCTCTGAGGGTCCTGAGGGGTGACAGGAGCACCAGCCCTCCCCAAAGAGGCCATGACTGAGGTTTACAGGCACTCAGTCCTGGGATCCATGGTCATCATCCCAAGGGATATCATGGGACCATTTTCCCCTCAGTCGAGGCTGCAGCACCAAGCCTGTCCTGTGACCTGTGTGCAGCTAATCAGAGAGGGAGGCTGTGTTAATTAACCTCCTAACGTGCCACCAGGCGATTTTCACCTGGAATATCCATCCCCTGAGCACCCAAAGAACAGGACAATGTCAACAAATGGGGCGGGGTTCAGAGAAGAGCAATAAAAATGATGAAAGGGCTGGGCTGATTTATGAGGAAGGATGAAAAGAGTTACATCTGTTTAGCTTGGCAAAATGATGACTCAGGGTGGGATAAGGTGTCTGTCTGCAAGTGTGAGAGGGGTGGACATACCCCAGGAGGATGGGAATTATTGAGCCTGGTTCAAATGGGGGTAATGAGATTAAATAAAGGAAATAATCTTTGTGGCTGGGTAGAAGGAAAAGTGTTTCAAAGTTAGAGCCCAGTTCCTGTGTGGAATAATGTCCCTAAGGAAATAGGTGAAGCTGAATTGTTAGGGGGGAGTTTGGGGAGCAGAGCACCAGGGAAAACAACACATGAGGTGGAAATGCCAATTCCTGTGATTCCAGCCCCGCCACAAGAGCAGTTAGGACACTCACATCCAGCCATCAGCCAAGGCTTTGATGTGGGCAAGAAAAGAGAGGGGGCAGGGGGGGAAAAACCCCAACCAACCCCCCAAAAATTGTACAAATTTTCTACATGCTTAGAACTGTGAATTTGAAAGGGAAGAAATTCAAACCATTAGTGCAAGATTCCCAAAGAGGGAAGGGTTATGAAATCCCATCCTGGGGAAGGATGGGGGAAGGAGTGACCTGGTGCATCCAAAGGTGCTGTGAACCCAGCTCAGGATGGGGTGGGAACCAAAATAAAGCCATTAGCAGGCTCCTGGTTACCCTAATGGCTTCTTATTTGCACAGGGCCTTGGTTAACAATAATTAAAAGAAAAAGGTTTTTCTCCCTGTAATTGTGAAAAGAAGGGTAAAAATAGGTAACAATATGAAGAGAGCAACTCCACGTTACAAACAAGAACCATATGTTGACTTATCATAGGAAATATGTAAATACAGGCTGGAGCTGATCTGGAGCACATGTTGTTAGTCATGAAGCAGCTATTTAAAATTCCATGGCTGGATCATTAACTTCACAGTATCCTTTACGGAGGACAACAGAGGGCAAATGACCAGAGTGGCACTGAAAATAGCCTTTTTCTGAAGAAATCTGGTTTAGCTGGGTTTTATAGCAAGGGTTGTATAGGATCCTTTGTGATCTGTCAGCTGAATCAGAGCAGGGTCTCTGTGCTGGTGAGCTGGGATGGTTTTCTGCTGTGCCAGTGAGGTGTCCTGGCCCAGAAATTCCCTTTGGAGCCTCAGGAATGGTCCATTCTCATCCCATTGGGAGCAAAACTGCTGCAGGAAGCTCTCACTGGTGGCTCAGCCCTGGGTCCCCCTTGAAACCTGCTTTACCTGGAAGGATGTGGTGACTGATCACACAGAGGAGGGTTTGTCCTGAGCTTTCTCTAAAGCTGTGGCTGTGCAAAGCTGCTGTTCACTCTTTGCTTTGCTGTGGATTTTCTTAGTCATCCCGGGCAGGTCACTCCTGCCTCTCATCTCTTTCTTTTCTCAGTCGATCCAGACAAGAGGAGTTCTCTCTGGGGCCAGCTGTGATCAAAGGAGGGCTAGATTGAAAGAGATTCCATAATTAGGGAAAAAACTCATAAAATGCAAGAAAGAGATCCTGGACCCCAGAGAAGGCTCTGCCTTAAGCAAACGCTTTAGAGCAGTGAAAGGATGGATTTACACTAACTCAGTCACTGGGATCAGCACTGCCTTGTCCCTCCTGGGCTGTACAAGGACAAAAACCTCCCAGAGACTGTGCTGTGCCCCCTGTTTTGGTGGTTTTGTGTAGCAGCATCTGCAGAGAGGCTGGGCAGAGGCAGGGTGAGAGGCTGAGCAGGCTGCAGGGGTTAAGGGCATTGCCAAGCCTGAAAATTGGGACCAAACCCATCAGCATCCTCTGTTTCCATCCCAGAACTCTGGCAGGATGCAAAAGTCCTGATTTGCACATGCTTGGGTATTGCTCAATGGCTTGAAAAAATAATTTTAAAAAATAAAAATCTGTTTCTGTGTCACTGTGGACAAAATTCAGAGCCCAGCTTGGTCAGATGAGAGCTCAGCAGTGCCCAATGTGAGCTCCATTTCCAGCAGGGAGGGAGCCCAGGGACAGCCCCAAACAGGGCTTTGGGTGCTGGCTGCTCCCTGGGAGATGCTGTGTTGGTGCTCCACGGGATGAGCTTATTTTGGTGGAGATGAGAAGGGCTGAGCTGAGGAGCAGCTCAGGCCTCACACAGCTGAGCAGTGCCAGCAGCACTGGTGCAAGAGACACCCCCTCTACTGGGAAAGCCCTCTACAGACTTTTTAATGGGTCAGAACAACGTGCATAACAGGATTTCCCCAGAGATTTAAGTATTTTGGCTGTAATTTGGAGGGACAGAGGGAAAGGGAACGACTTTGGTCACTCGCTGCTGGGGCAGCAGCTCCTGGGCAGGTGTGACTTGGCCAAGGCACCTCAGATCTGATCCTGGCATCTTCAGTGAGTGCTCTGACATCCCCAAAGCTGCCCCAGCATCACTCCCAACCCCTCATCCCACCTGCAGCCCTGAGGGCACCACCCAGAGCCCCTGAGCCCACGTCCCCTGCACAGGTCAAGTGCCACCGAGGCCATCTCAGGGCAAGGCTGGGGATCAGAGCAGACAAGCAGCACGAGGGCAGGGCAAGAAAGGAGCCTGCAGGAATCAAAACCATCAAAAAGTTGTTGGAAAAAGGGAGAGCTAAAGGAGAAGCTTAAAGGAAGCCATTAATATTAATTCAGGGAGATAACAGGAGTTCAATGGCCGCATGAAAGAGCAGAGGAATCACAACTGTGAGCGCAGGAGCCACTGAGGAAGAGATGGGAGCTGCTCTGAGATGCTCCACACTGAACAAACTCTGCTGTTGTAAATCTGGAGAGCTGCATCTGGTGTTTGGCAGCTGCAGGGCACAGAGGCTGATGTGACAGGGGAGATCCAGGAGAAACTGGGCTGCAAATTGGCTGTGACAGCCAAAGGGGTCAGCTTCACAGGGTGCTCTTGACTCAGCCGTGACTTAACCCCAAGTTTCTGCTCAGAATTCAGGTTTCCAGCTCCCCTTGTGCTGCACAAGAGCAATCAGCAGTCCCAGGGGTCAGTGCAAGGCTGGGACCCTGCCTGTGCCCCACATTAATGGTTAATTAATGGTTAATTATGTGCAGAGCTGGGACCTGTTGCACTAGGGATGCTCTGAGCCCCAGGATGAAGCCAGTGCAAGGTGAAGTCTGGTAATAACAATTATTTCATGTGAGAAACCCACCCAAAACACCCCCCCAGCCTCTCCTGAGTGCACAAACCAGGCTGGAGGAAACTTTCACCTCCCAGTTTGGGGTTTTTCTTTGCTTCACTGCCAGCTCAGGGGCCTGGATTGCCTTGTGCAGGTGTGTTATCCCACCTGTCCCTTGCTTTGTCCTCAGAGTGCTCAGCTGGGAGCCTCAAAGGCGCCAGGAGAGCCCTGCAGAGATGTGCTGGCCCTCAGTTTTAGTGTCTGATTTCCTTCTGGCTGTCTGGGCTCTGCATCTTGTTTGTTTTTCAGTTCTGTTATTGGCTCTGTTTTCTGTTCAGCCCTGTCAGTTACCCCAGAAGAAACATTGTTCTTATTATTATTAATAATTATTATTATTTATAATTATTAACTATTATTATTTTTATTATTATTATTTCCTGTGCTATTGCTGCTCATGTAAAAGTCCAGGTGGGGTTTGGAGGAAGGATGAATGGATCTGTAGGAGAGGATTTGCCAGGCTGGGGACAGGGTCTGGTTGGTGATGCTGTCAGGAGCGTGTCCCCAGCATGTCCCCACACTGTCCCCACCCTGTGCCAGGCATTGCATCCCCCCTGTGGCCACACCAGCCCAGGCTGGAGCGCAGTTGGTGTCTGGCTTTATTCTCCTCTCTGTGCACATTCAGTTTAAGTGGGAATCATAAAACTGGCATCTTCTGTCTTCCCAGTGCTGAATTGACAGCCTAAGCCTGGCTTATTTTATGCCTCTTATTAAAGCACTTGAGAGGAACTTTGTTAAAAACTGTTTTTATATAGCACACAAATGCAGAATTCCCCAGTTAGGCAGTGCTGGCAAGGTTCCCATTGTCCCTTCTGCAGCAAAATCACATGAAAAATGCAAAAAATTCACAAATATGAACCTTTGGGCATGTTAGCAACCAGCCCCAGCAGGGTGCTGATGTGGGGCAGGACATGTCTGGGTGTCCCTCCAACCCCAGGTGACAACAGTGGGTGGCTGGAGTGATGTGGGGCTGGGATTTGCATGCAACTCAACTTTTAGGGGTCTGTGGGGCACAGGACCTTCTTGAGGAGCTGTGGATGAGCAGGCAGGAAGCTGGAATTGAACCACTGCCTTTGGGGTCTCCTGATAACAGAGTTTGTTTAAACTTCCATGATATTTTGAGAGGAAGCAATATTTGCTCTTTTGTTGGTTTTTTTTTTTCCCTTGTGTTTTGACAGTTTTGTTTCACTGGGGCACTTTTATGAGGAGCTTTTTATTATTTTACTGTGTTATTCATCTGCATTTTAATTGCACACAATAAAACTTGAAAGCTCCCAGCAGAGAAAATCCTATAGTACTTCCCATCCTGTCCCACTGGGGATGAATTGCTGGGGTCACATAGTTTGTCAACAAACAGGGCTGAATCCTTTCTAAGAAACACAGATTTTCCTGAACTATAAAAGTGATGACTTTTAATTGGTGTTGTCAAATGGTTTCATTTAACCTGCCTTCATTTTGGCGTGTTTGGAATGGGGCTGGTATTGTCTGGAGGCAGGATGAGAGGGACCAAGAGCACCAAGAGTTCTTGGTGAAATGTGTCACCCCAAAATCCCTGATCTGGGTGAAATGTGTCACCCCAAAATCCCTGATCTTGGTGAAATGTGTCACCCCAAAATCCCTGATCTAGGTGAAATGTGTCACTCCAAAATCCCTGATCTGGGTGAAAATGTGTCACCCCAAAATTCCTGATCTTGGTAAAATGTGTCACCCCAAAATCCCTGATCTTGGTGAAATGTGTCATCCCAAAATCCCTGATCTGGGTGAAATGTGTCATCCCAAAATCCTTGACCTTGGGAAAACGTGTCACCCCAAAATCCCTGGTCTGGGTGAAATGTGTCACCCAAAATCCCTGATCTGGGTGAAATGTGTCACCCCAAATCCCTGATCTGGGTGAAATGTGTCACCCCAAAATTCCTGACCTTGGTGAAATGTGTCACCCCAAAACCCCTGAAAAATGCTGGCACCATGGTGCCAAGGGAGGCATCCTGTGCATCCTGTGTCCTGCTCCAGCAGCACTGCTGGGCTTGGCTTAACTCTGCAGAGAATTTTCTAAAACCCCTTCACACTGCCCCAGTACAGCTGAGTTTGTTCTCTGATCTCCAAACCCCAAAATTCCAGCTAAATTCTTCTGGGTAAATCCCTGCAAAGCTCCCCTGTGAAGCTCTGGGGGGATTGGAGAGAATTCCCCAGGGGCTGAATCCACCCTGAGCCTGGTCCCTCACCCACCCAGACCCACACATCAGGATTGCACCCCAGAGTCCCACCAGAACCAATCCTGCAGAAAACCACCCAAAATTCATTTCTGTCTCAGAGTTTAGGCCTTCAGGTCTCTGTGCATGAGCCATGGAGCTTGTGCTGGTTCCTTCACAAGCACATCAGCACCTTGTGCTTGAAGGATTATGGTCTGTAAATCACTTTACTCTCCACCTCTCTGTGGCTCTCCCTTGTCCGAGTCTCTTTCTCCGTGTAATTATTAAAGGAAAAAAAAAAAAANTTTTAAAGGAAAAAAAAAAAAAAAAAAAAGGCAGCAAGTTAAAGTTTTCATGCAGAAAGGGAAGCAGCTCAAATTGCATCCAGAAAAAAAAAAAGGTATTCTTCAATGAAAACATCATCCCTCCATTCTTTCTGCCCGCCCCCAGCTGATATTTAAGGGATCAGAAGCAGCATTGCAAGGCAGCATTAAATCAGCCCAGCTTCATGTATTCCTGCACCTGTGTTTCTCATCAAACCTGCTACCAAAAGGACTGGTTAAAAGTGCTTTGATCTGACTTTAAATATCCCCAAACATCAGGAACTGGAGGTATTTTAATCTGATTTTACTGGAACTGCGCCGATTTAAGGAAAACAGAGCCCAAAATTAAGTTCATATTTTCCGTAAGTGCCTGGAGTTGGGAAGGAGGAGATTTTTTCTGGGAGTGGGGATGGCAGCAGGAGAACCCCAGCTCTGCTCTGTGCCTGTGCCTGCTTCCAGGAGCATCCTTGGAGCAGCACTTTGCCAGTAGCTGTGCACAGGAAGAAATTTTCTGCTCCTTCTGTTTTTAGATTTTTAATCTAAAAGTTAAATTTTTGTTTGTTTTTTTCAGTTTTTTCCCCCCCTGCATTTGAGACCTGGGTTTATCTCTGTAAGTACAGAGCAGGTGTCACATTTTCACACCATCCTTCACAGCAAACATCTCCTCAGTGCAGAGGATGCTGCTCCTTGTGCTCAGGTTTGAACACGGCGACTCCAGTGCAAAAATCCTGAGTGTGATTTAAATGCCCAGGGCCTGATCTCACCTCGACCTGCCCTACTCCATCCCACACACCTTCTTCCCTCGAGGGAGTCCTAGAAATCCTCTCTCCATCCTTCCCCATCCTGCTGCACCCTGCACCCTCTGAGCATGGGGAGGTTCCCTGGAGCATCTCTCGTTAGCTCCCAGCCACATTTGCAGAGCAGCACCGAGCCAGAAACTCAAACATCCCCCTGTTTGTTGCCTCCCATCCCCTTTTCCCTCCCCTCTGGTGTGTTTGTGAGAGGGTTTTGACATGACACTATTTTTAGCTCTCTCTCTCCTGCGTCAGAGGCGCGGCCGATGTCACCTGGCAGCACCAGGCTGAGGATTCAGCCTGCAGAACAGCTTTAATAAGGAGTTTATTCTCAGGCTACCTGCTCAGCAGATGTTTCTGTTTGTTTTGGTTTATGTTGACTTTAATTCTGCTCCTAATGTGCCTTTTATAACATCTTCTGGCAGTACTTCTAGACCCCTCTGTTGTTCAAGGCAGAGCTTGGGCGGTTCTGAGCTGTGTTATCTTCAGATCTCTGCAGTTAGACTTAAAGAACTTGCTAAAACACTCAGCTGCAAGCTTTTTTCCCAGGACAGCACAGGATTTTCCCAGTGCTCCTGTGTGTCTGCCCTCCTTGCCCTCGCAGGAATTGAGGCATCTTGCTGTGAGCAGCCCAGCTGCCCCTTCAAAGCACAGCTCTTCTCCAGCCATGGCCAACAGCACCAAGCTGCAACACGCTGCAGATTCCCCTTCACTTCACCCTGAATAAAAACCCTTCACTTTAAAAACTAGGATGTTTTTTTTGGACAAATGAGGATGACTGAAGGAGAAGGACAAGTGTAAGCACAGAAAAGAATGAGCCTGCTCTAGGTGTGGTGGTGGGCTCATCGAAAATAAGATGCATGCCCAGACAGGGCAGGCTGAAGGATTATCTCCCATCCTGAGGGAAAAAAAAAAAGACTTTTGGTTTCCCAGTGGCCAGTTGTTTGGCTGGACATTGATTGAGAGTTGAGGCTCAGATAAAGGCTGGAGGGTTGGAGATAATATCAAAAAGGCAGTTGGAGTCTGGGGCCAGCCAAGTTGTCATTTCCTAATTCTGCTGCTGCTGTCATCCAGCCTTCTGGGACACTGCAGAGTCTGGAGTGAACTGTTAAAAAAGTACTTAAAAAATCGTGGCAAACTCTTATTCCAGAGTGGTTCTCTCCACCACAGCCCCAGCTCAGCCTTGGATATTGTGCTAAACTTCAGCATCTGATCAAAAAAAAAAAAAAAGAAAAAAAAAAGAAGAAAAGAAGATAAAACACATAGGTAGAAATCAATGGAGCCTTTAAAGGCTGTGCTGTGAAAAAGGCTGCACTTTGCTGTTGTCTTTCTGAACCCTGTGAAATGCTGGGAAACTGTTTTTAATAAACAAGAGTTCAAACAGTGGGGCTCCGTAGCCAACAGTCACGCCTTAAACTCTAAACTTTACATGAAAACTCTCAGATCCCTTTGAACTCTTTTTTTTCTTCCCTGGCAGAGGATTCCAGTGTTTATGCATTTTTTTGAGATTGCTGGCGGGATCATGAGGAGGGTTTTAATATTTTTTTTAAACAATCTCCTGCCTTCAGAAACCATTAATGCCCACTAAGAAACATCAAGGCCTTGCTTTGAAGTGCCTTCTGGCTACAGCCCTCTTACACTCTTTGGTTACTGTGCAATCAAATAATTAAATGGAGTCTAAAAAAATTAGTTTTACCTGGTAATTAACCACCCCACACTGGACAGTTGCAAGGGGTTGTAAAGGCATTGCAAATCTACAAAGAGCTGAAACACAAAAGCACTGCATGCTCCTAGAATAAGTGAGTAGACATTTTCCCCCTGCTCTGGCAACCTTTCACACTGGCAAGGTGAGAGCTCCCCTTCCTCTTCCCCTCGTATCCAAGGTCAGGGCAGTGAATCCCAAAGGGGAAAGAGCAGAGCACAGAGTCATAAATTAGCAAAGCTAAACTCTTGAACATTTTTTCTTTTTTTTTTTTTTTTTTTTATTTGTTTGTTTGGTTTGGAATAAAAAGCAAGGAAAAAAAAAAAAAAAAAAGCTGGAAATAGTGTTTTGGCTACTCCATCAAATGTTGGCTGTGGGGCCAGCAGCCAGCCCCAGGGCCATGGAGCCCAGTTTGGGCAGGAGCTGTGTCTGCAGGTCGGGGTGTTGGTGCTGGGCAACGCCGATGCCACCGCGCCCGCTGCCACGGGGACACCAGAGCGTGGCAGGACCCGCTCCAGCCCGTCCTCCTCTGCAGGGCTGGCCAAGAACAGCTCGGTGACAGCTTCCAAAGAGCAGGGTGGGGGTGGCAGTGGGTGTGAGGGGGCCGGTGGCCAGTAATAATTCCGTGTCTGGGAGGACAGGGACAGGGCCACCTCCTCCGCTCCTGTGGAAACTCCTCTCCCTTTGGATGGGAGCTTTCTGAAACCTGCTTGTTCCACTTCCCAGAAGTTAGCTGAGAAAGTTTTCTCTGGTTCCAACCTAAATTGGGTCTTCCTTCCTGGAGCTCTGCTTTGATCTGGGCATTTGAATCTGAATGCAAAACCCCGGAGCTTTGCCTGGTTTCTGCATGGCATCACCACGGGAGGGTTTAACCCTCCACAGCTCTTCCAGCCAGAGTGGCCTCCTGGCTGACCATTTCACCAGCTGTGTCCTCCTTATTCCTGAGCCACCTTTGGATACCAGCTGGTGTCACAGCATCGTTCCCAGGAGCAGTGTCCAATCCAAAGCTGGCCTTTGCCTCTCTCCTGCTGGGACTGGTGGTTGGCTTGTCCCTGGAGGTGAAGACCCTCAGGTGCTGTGTGACCCTTTAACCTTTGTACCTGTAGAGGAGTGATGTTTGCTGTGGAATGTTTTGGAAAAGGATGGTTTGTCTGTAGAGATCCCAGAAATTTTTAGGGATGTGAGGATTGCAGGAAACCAGAGCTCTGGAAAAGGCACAAACCTTTTGTTCCGAGCTCCACCTGCGGATACTTTGAAGGGCTGGAGGGATTTTGGTGGACTCTGCTGTCTCTGTTTTAGGGCTGAATGAGACTTTGAGGGGCCAGCTGGGCTCCCTTGCTGGGACCATGCTGAGGGTGCAGATCTGTGAGAGGGGGAAAGGGAAGAACCAAGGCAGGTAAGACACCCCTGCCATGCATCCCATTTATCCTTTGACTTTGGAAGGATTTGGGGGGAATGAGAGCTTGCTTTGAGCCAACACAGCAGAAGCAAGAGGAAAGGGAAGGCAAGGAGAGCTGCCAGGGCAGTGGGAGAGGGAGCAGGGAGTGCTGTGACTGCAGATGAGGAGCCGTGCATGAGCAATGACGAGGCGGTGCTTTCAAAGCAGGACCAACTGTAGGGTTCAGAGATGTTCCAGACTCCTGCAGGGCCCAAGACAAATGTTGAAAGCCAGAATTCCCAGAGGGTCTTTCTGTTTTCTTTTTTTAAAAATAATAATAATAAAAAAAGAAGATCTACCTGTCAAATCTTATCATGTGAAGAGCTGAATTAAGGAAGGCAAGACTTAATGGGCTTTCTTCCCTAAAAATAGATCTTCTCATGGAAGAGATGAAGGGCATTGCCCAGGGAGGTCAGCCAAAACTGTCTGAAATTATGCTATCACCTAGATCTGATGGCCAAAATTAGCCTCCTCTCTCACTCTGCGAGTTCAGTGCTCCCTGAAGATTAAACGCACCACAACACTCATTTAATTTAAAAGAGAGGCTAAAACATATGGCAGGCCATGGTTTAAATGTTAGAAAAATTCATCCTGGGACTTTTCATTATGATTAGTAACATGCTAATGAGGACAAGGGGGAAAGGAGTGTGTGCAGGGCTGTGTGGGGAGGCTGGGCAAGGCTGCGGGCAGGAATTGGGGACGTTGCTGGGAAGAATGGAAAGGACCTGAACCAGAGCTGCTCTCACCATCCAGAACTAGTCTGATCTTTTTTCAGAAGAGGAAGGAAGATGATTTGCCTTAAATAATTCTCCAGCCTCCAGTGTGTGGGTGTTTTCTGGGCTCTGTGATTAAGAGAGAGCATTTGAAAGCAATGGGATAGGAACCTCATTTAAAGACAGTGTGCTCCTCTCTTTTTTTTTTTTTTTCCTTTTTAATTAATCTGAGGTTGCTACCGGAATGGAGTAGTTGGATGAAGGTGTTTGAGGAACATGAGGTTAATGGAAGGTGAAATAGGAAGGGCATACAGTTGCCAATATGAGGCAGGCAGAATTTGAACCAGCAGATGCTTCAGCCCAGCTGACTGCTGGCTGACTCATGGGTTTGGAGGGAATAAACTCCCAGGGCAGGGGGGAGGAAACAACCTCAGGGAGACCTGGGGGCAACTGGACAATCTCCTGATGCCAGCACCTGGGGAAAGAAGGGAGTTTTTGTGGTACTTCACCAATGCAAAGCACCCTCCCAGTACTGGTGCCTTTCAAAATGCTATGTGGTGTCTCTGTTCCTGATGAGAGAGGGGGCTTTATTTTTTATTTATTCCATGTTATTTTAAGCTCACGATCTCAGGGGCAGTTTTTGGACATTTTGCACCCTTTGGGCCAGGGGATGCCAAACATTCAGGGTAGAGGAAGAACAAAAGTGCTTCACTGTGTCTGCTGTGACCAACCCAGGCCAGCAGAGAGGCCCAGGAGCAAGGGCTGGGAAGTTTTGTGCATCCAAATGCAGCCTGGTTTTTGCTGAAGAAAACCAAATGCAGGCTTCCAGGGTCCTTGTCCCCACTCAGAGAGGAGAACCAGCCCTGCAGCTGTCCCTCCCCACTCAGCCCATCCCACTCCCCACTGCTTCCAGCCTTGGTTTGGGATGGAGCAAGACCATTGTGGCTGATCGCCACACGCCCCAACAAATTCCAGCTGTGGAACACTTGGGAAAGTGTTGCTTTTGCCCAAAAAAAAGCACCTCAGGGCTTGCTTATGATTCCCAGCCTCCAGGCTTCACATCCCAAATGCTCCCAAGGACTGTTCAAGGTCCATCAACACATTTGAAGTGGGCAGTGACTGGGGCTGGTGTTTTTGTTGGATGGGGACACACGGCTTTGAAGCTCCTCTGGCCACCACTCACCGCAGCAATTATGCACCACAGGCTGAGGCCACCAACCTCTGTGGGTGCTGTGGGCATCAGGAGAGTTTCCAGCCTGCTCTGAAGACAAAAAAAGGTGTGCTAAATGTTAAGAATTAGCGTGATTTGAGCGTGTGGAGTGGATGGGGATCACTCGCTGCAGAGCTCAAGCCCCGCTCAAGTTTGCTCCTGCAGAGCAGAGCTCTTGTTATTGATCCTTCTCCTCTGGAAGGACCCAAATCAGGACATTTTGGGACCTACCTCTGGAAAAGGACACAAATTTGGGACATTTTGGGTCCTTCCTCTGGGAAAAAGACTCAAGCAGGGATATTTTGCATCCTTTCTCTGGAAAAGGACCCATGACAGGATATATTGGGTCCCTTCTCTGGTAAAGGACCCAAACTGGGACATCTTGGGTTCCTCCTCTGCAAAGATCTAACAGAGGATATTTTGTCACCAAAAGCAGCTCTGTGGGCACCTTTTTTCTGCATGAATTTACATGGTTTTTGTTAAACCTGATAAACTTCAGCTAAACTTAAAAAAACCCCCCACTTGGGTCAAAATAGGGTTCTTACTCCCTCTCAATCTTCTGTACTGTGTAAAAAAAAATTTTGGTTGGATGTTACTTTCAAGCTGTAAGAGCAGAACTTTCCCACGCTGCCTCTCCATTTAGCAGGGAACATGCCAGACCTGTAATCACCATCTTTATCCCGAGACAAGCTAAAAAACAAAATGTTTCTGAACTGCTGAAGGTAGGTGAACATTTTTCAGAGTGTCACATATTAAGGTGGTGTCTAACGAGCTCCATGTCCCACTTATAATTGAAACAGAAGAGAGTATTCACTTTTCATTCATTTTAAAAAGACTATTCAAATACCCTTTCATCTCCACTAAACAGCCTGCCATGTATTTGAAGCCATTTTATATATTGTTTCTACAGACATCCAAAAAAACAGAGGTGAGTATTTTGGAACATTGATAGAAAGATGCAAAGGCTTGTGAGGCACTGAATGGCTTCAAGCTGCCTCAAACACATTCATCTTCCCAAGAAGAATTAGGCACAGTGTGATTCATTTTAATAGCAGAAGAAAAATAATACTACGATGTAGTGCTAAGTTCCCAAGCTTTGATGGTAGACTAAAAAAAGAGAGAGAGGGGGAAAAAAAAAATCTTTCTTCCCTTATGTTGTTGAAGTCTCCCTACACCCATCCGTTATGTCCAGCTTATCAATTAAGATGAACCCCATGAACTTCAGATGGTTTTTTTAAAACAAGGCACCATCCATTTAAATGTGTAAAACTGCCTGCAGCTCCCTTGAACTGCAGGATTCAGTCCCCAGCTCTGTGTACTCAGTGTGAAGTTGAGCCCTTTGATACAAGTTTTACTGATGTTTTAAATGAAGTCTTCTCAAACACACAAAATAACCCAGATAATTTAAAACCTCATAGAAAAAATAGGGTGGAGAGAGGGGAGGAAGAAAAAAAAAGCCCTAGTCAGTGCCATTGGTGAGGCAGAAGCAAAGGGCTGGCTCTGGTTACCAACAGGACACACCAAATGCAGCTCCACAATTGCCTTCCCAGCATTTCTGGCTTGAGCTGGGAAGGTCTGGGTGACAGCTGGGAGACAAATCCATCCCTGGTATGGGCAGCTCCCCTGAGGAACAAATTGAGCCTGTTCAGCTATAAAATAGGTTCTGTACCCCAGGAGTGAGAGGGAAGGAGCCCCGGGAGGAGCTCCCTGTGCCTGTCCTGCTCAGCAGCTCCCAGCAAAGCTCGCCCCAGCTCACCTGAGCTGGGCTTTACAGAGCTGGGCATTGCCCTGAACGTCACCAAGCTGAGTTTACTCTGGCATGGGATGCAGTTGGGCAGTCCCAGCTCAATCACATCTGGGCAAGGCTGTGACCATCCCCAAAAGCCAAGGCCAAACCCACCACATGTGCCACGACAGCAGCTCCAGCCTGGGGACCGTCACATCCCTGTGGGTGTCACACCCTGGCTCCATCAGGGGAGCTCAGCAGTGCAGTCTGGAAGCAAGACCAGGTTCAATTTGCAGATAATTTACCTGAAGGAGCTGGCAAATTAAATTAAATTATTTAATCCCCACACTGAAGAGCAGCTCCAGCCTTTGCCTTGCCTCCTTCCCAGGAGGAACAGCCCCTGCCAAGGCAGGGAAACTCACCAGCTCTTTCCAGCTACCACCACAGATGAGAAAAAACCCTTTTAAGGCATTAAGGGTGAAAAAAAAGTCAAGACAATATTAATTTGAAAAATATAAAATTTTAATAAAGGCTACATCTCTTAATTACAATAATTATTGTACCAAGTAATTTTTTTTTTTAAATGAAACTCTTTATAATGCATAATTTACAGTATAAGTAGAACAAAATGCCATGGCAAAAGTCATGAGTACAGGACTTGTAATAAAAGGCATAAAATATATTTATACATAAACCCCTTAAACAAACAAGGGAAAGCTTGAACCCTGAATATAGGGCGAAGCATGGTCTGTAACACCATGCAGGCACAGGTACTGTACTGATTAAATTTAAAAAACACTAGAGATAGTGTATTAATATTTCCACCATACATTTTCTACAATATATACAGACTTACACAAAGTAGCAATGGCAAACAGAATGCACAGATTAACTTAATCAACACAAAACCCAACTGTTGAAATGCAAGGTCTTTCTCGGGAAAGGGCTGTTCTGCCCCAAAAACCCCACCCCACAGAGCTCCAGAGCCTTCACCCACATCTCCCACGGCCTGTGGGTGTTCGAGGTGAGGCAGAGAAAAACCCAGCCAAAAAAGAAACCCCAACCAAACCCCAGCACACGAGGACTCACACGCTCCACACTGAGCTGAACACGCCCCATCGCAGTTACACGGCCTTGGAACACAAGTAGTGCTAACATTGAACAGCTAAAAACCTTTAGCTCTGTGGAACCCACACGGGCTTTTCAACCTTTTTAACCTGCAGCTGTGCTAAATATGGACATGGGAATGGGATGGCTCCTTCTCCAGCCCTCCCAGGCTCGGGGTTTTGCTCTACCTTGGATGCCACTGTGAGCAGCAAGGCAAAAACATCACCCCACCAAAATCCATGGACAAAATAACCTGTTGCTGTTGTTGTTGTTATATTGCATCTAAATAGAGTTAATGTTTAAGACCTTTATTTCAAATTAGAGCAGCATAGATTAAAATGCACCGGTCTCTAGGTGAATGGATTTTTATTTCGGCTTTTATTATTATTATTACTATTATTTTTAATATTATTTCTTTAGGAAAGTTTTATCTTCACTTGGAGAAATACTGGGCACGACCTCACTCCTTCCCTTCTACCCCTTCAAAAAAAAAAAAAAAAAATCACAAATGTGCTCGTCGCCAAACTCCTAAATTTTAGATAGTGGGAAAAAAGTAAAAAAATAAAATACTCCTTCCTCCCCTCACCCCACTTCCCAGCCCCTCTCTTCTCCATTGTTAAAGCAGCATATCCAAAAACTGGACTTAAGGGAAAACAGACTGTTCAATAAATATCAATAAGGATTACTGTTAAGGTAAGCTATACACAGTTTCTCTTAGTCCATAGATTTCAGATCCCCAGGAAATCATATATTATGTATGGAAGTCTCTCAAACACGGTCTGCATCTCCAATAGCCAACAGTGGTCATGTTTCTAATAAATAGTCCAGGGTTTTTATCATCTCAGTACCCAACTCATGAATAATAAATGCCATTCTTTTCCTCTAAGGCTAATTCAGCAAAGTCTTCATAGACTTCACTTTTTTTTTTTCTTCATTGGTTCAAAACTTTTCCTTCAGAGTGGTTTTTCTTTTTTTTTTTCCTCTTTCCTTATCATCACTACTGTTGTGTGTCCAAAGATTTTCCTAGGTTAAGTTCTCTCGAGAAACACAGATGCCATCAATCGATCCTTTCCACCTTCCCCAGGATCCTTCCCTCGTACATGGGCAGGATGGTTTCGTCCTCCCAAACCTCCTCGAACACCGCCCCGCAGTCGAACTCGTCGCTGGCCTTTTTGAAGTAGTATCTGTGGCAAAGAGAATTAAAACACAGCTTAAAAACCAACTAAATCAAAGGGTAAAAAGGCAAAGGATGCTTTGCCTGTTCTTTTGTAACCACAGTGTTTGCAGTTTCTCCCTCCTGAGGGTGTTCCTCCAGGAACACCTCTGGGGTGCTCGGGTCTGGTGGCCTGAAAGCATCCCCAGGGCAGCAGGGATGGGGTGGGATGGAAGGAGCAGGGCTGTGAATGCTCCTCAGGGGTGACAACAGCTTCTCCAGTGAGCAGATTACACACACTAGCAGTGGTGTCCCCAGCCATAAAGAAAATTAGAAAGCGCCGTGATTTCTGGTCAAATATCTCATTTACAAATAAATAAATAGGATTTCAAAGCCAAGCATTCTTAAGGTTCCCCTCTCTCCCCACCTTCTTTCTTTCATGTGTTTTCTTGTTTCAAAGCTGAAGGCCAACATTAAAATTAGCAACTGTTATTAAAAGGATGGATGAAAAGCAAACCATCCCCAGCTTCCTGCAACGCAGGAGCTGAAACTCTGCGGTGTTCCCGCTGGAAAAAACACCCCGGACTTGGAACAACCCCATTCCCGGGTCCAAGCTGAGGGACACAAACTCCTGCCTCTGCTTGCCCAGGCTCTGACACTCTGAGAGAGCCTGGTCCAGCCCCTGGGCCGTGACACGGGGAGGTCAAGTAGCAGTGTCCTGCATTCCTGCTCTTTTGCTCCGGGTCGTTAGATCATGAAGCCAACGCTGCAGAGACAAAAAGCACCCCCACCCCTCCTGTGTCAAACAGTAAGGACCCCTCTATTATCCTGAATTAGACCGTTCAGCTTCTTGATTAAAGGTTCCTTTTATCCCGTTTGGAGCTTTCTTCCTTCTAAGGCTGCTTAATTGCATATGCACAAATGAAGGGCTTCCATTCAGAGGGGTAGCATTTAGGGAGTCTGTCCGTCTGCCGCCCAACACCTCCTTGGAGATTCCTGCTTTCCCTTGGAAAAGGGCTTTGCCATCTGATTGCCAGGGATGGAAAATATTCCAGCAGATGGATTACAAAGAAAAAAAAAATCTATATATATATTAAAAAAATAAAAAAAATATCTATAAAAAATTAACCCCTCCCCTGTAGCTTCCAGACAACTTGGGTTGGCAGATGTTTGTCAGGGAGAAAGGGGTTTGTAATTATGATTTTCTTTAGGATGGCAAAGGAGATCAAATGAAGCTCCCTTTTACTACTAAAACTGGAAGAGCCACAGCAGGGCCTTGGAATCAGATGTTTTTATTTAGTGACTTGTTTTATGATGCATTTTTGAAATATCTCTTTATTTTCAGGGACATTATTTTGGTAGGGGGATAAAAGATCCCTCTCTTTAGTCAATGAGATGAAACCACTTCTAATTAGTCCAGGTATGGTTAGGATGTATTTTTGTGAAGTCATTCCAAGCAGAATTGACACATGTTGCATCTTTAATGGCTCAGCAAGGAAAAAACTTGAGTCCTTCAGAGCCTGCACTCAAGGAAGTCAATGGCCCAACTCCCACCAACTTCCATGCTGCAGGTCAAGGCCACAACTCCCCAGGACAGCAGCCTTGAAATAAACCCAAAAAACCCAAGGAAAGTTTGAATGAGTTACAAAGAACTTTCCCTTCCCTCTCCCCTGTCCAGATAGCAGCCACTCTTCCCAAGAACTTCCTCCCCAAGCCCAAACCCTGGCTGTGTTTACAAAATTTTTATTTGAGAAAACACGCTACGACCTTTTACATAATTACAACCTTATTTCACAGAGAAATGGGGAAAAATAAGAAAAGGAGGAGGCAAAGCAGAAAGAAAAAAAAAATCCACCCCCACAACATCTTCAAACAAGTCACTCTGCTCTTATTTGCTCAGCAATGGGCTTTCCATTGAAACATATTTTATGTGGCAAGCTTTGCTCCTATTTTTTTTTTTTTCTTTTTTTTTTTAATTTTATTTTTTGGGACATCTGGCACCAATCGAGGCACGCGGGCCCAGCCTCGCAGCTCTGTTTTGAACCACTGCCATCCCCAGATTACCCGACACCACCCACTTTTTTCTGTCCCTGTATGTTTGTTTTTTGTTAACGCCATCAGTATTAAATCACTGCTTAATTCTTTTTTTTTTCTTTTTTTTTTAGAGTGGGGGGGTGGAAAGCCAAGGCAGCGCTTCCCCGGCGGGGCTCTGGCATCGCGGGAGCCCGAGGTACCCGCCTCGCAAACTGATCCAATCAATAAAGAATTTGGAGAGTGGAGCATTTCTGCATGTCTTTGTGCATTAAATGAAAGGCAAGGGCTTCAAAGACATGCTTATTAAATGTGCCTTAAAAAGAAATCAATGCCAGATGTGACCAAAGCAGCCTAGTTAGTGCCTCCCCGTAACACACACGCTACTCCGGGCACTGCGGACCTCTCCCCTGAAGGTCACCCGCAGTTTCACTCAAAGTCCAGCCAAAAGTCAAAGCTTAGATCAAAATGATTCCCTGGAGGTACACACATTTGTGTAATTAGTTTCACCTTGTGTCTGTGCAAGATAAAATACTGGGCACGTACCCAAGTTCCTTTTATAAATTTCTGTATTGTCTTTACCCAGGTGTAAAGGGGTGAGATCTAAGCAAAACGTTGTTTCATCCTTGTCAATCACTTAAAAACATTTTCTAAAGTAATTACAGTCCGACAAGGCAAAAATAATTGTACCTGGAGGGGTTTTTAGGCCACAGAGGTTTCAGGAGCCTAGTCTTGCACTTGGGCATCGCATGAAAAATGTCACAGAAAACCAACAAACATTCAAAAAAGTTGGGTTTTTTGGGGAAGAATTGGGACTACACAGCCACTGGGCAGTGGCAGAGCAGTGGTGAGGCCAAGGAAATTGGTCTACAAATGAGGAGGAGCACAGTGGGACAGGCTTTAGGGGATGGGAAATGGCACAAGGGTGCCAGAAGCCCAGGGATTATCCTGCAGGATGTCCAGGTTGGATGCACTTGCTGGTTGATGCCATCCAAAGGCAGCTGGGTGGGCTGCAAAGATGGTTTGGAGAGGAACTGGAATATTTCAGCCCCACTGTGCAAGAGCCATGGAGAGATCCCAGCCTGGCATCCCCTAGCCTGGGAGTGCCCAGGGTCACCAACCCCTGGCCTCTACAGGTGGACTTTCCACACCTGGAGAGAGGCCAGTGATGGGGCAGCAAGCTGGGAACTCCTTGTACCAAACCAAAATGAACATCTGCAGGTTAAATCAGAGGCTGCCAGTTACAAGGCAAGACACCCAGCTCTCTGAAGCACCACCAAATTCAGTGCAAATTCAAAAAAAAAAAAAAAAAATAGGTGGAATGTCCTTCTCCTGCTCACCCTGCGGAAGTGGCCAACAGAGCATCCCAAGAGTGCCCAGATCCACTGGGAAAGGGCAGCCAAAAAAGCCAATGTGAAGCTACTGCCACAGCTGAGCTAAGGCAGCAAACTGAGCAGAGGAAGCAGCAAACTGGTTAAACTGGGAGATGGGAGCTAGAAACCAGAGCAGCAGGGTTTGTTGGTGTTTCTGAGGAGGAACTGGGTATTGCTGGTGGAGCTTTCCCTGCAGGGCAGAGTTTTTCTTCCCCTCTAATGAAGAGAAAAGGGAGCGAGCTCCACCTCCATGTCCCTCAGCAGCATCATCCCAGCCCATCACTGACCCCATTTATGGCCATACCATTGCAAAAAAATAATCAAAAATGAAATAGGTAAACAGTAGGCAAAGCAGGAGGCCAGCACCCAGATGAATGCTGACCCCAGTTTGGAATCTGAATCCCACTGCTCCGTGCCTTTGCCACAAAGCCATCCCACACTTCCCTGGTACTGAAGCTTTTTGGAGAAGGGCTGGAGCACAGGTCCTAATGCAATTGGGAAAAGGTTGGGGTGGAAGGGAGGAGGTGGCCCTACAGCCAAGGCTCCTCTCTCCATCTCCACGTTGCTCCTGCTTTGAGTGGGAAGAGACTAAGAAGATCCACAGCCTCTGAAAATCCAAAGTGCCACTGCAGCAGGCCTGCAAAATATCTGCTAATTCTTCTGACTTGTTGTAACACACTGGAGAACAAACAAATCACACATTCTTACCTGTAATTTCCCTTTTTGCTCAGCTGTTCTTTAAAGTGCCCAAGTGTCAGGCTCTGGGCCTTTAACATCCTCCTGTAGGGAATTTCTTCTCCGCAAAAAAAATAGGTGACAACCAGCTCACCAGACTGAGAGGTGTGAACAACTGGCAGTTTCTTTGGCTCTTTGTGACTGCAAAACAGAAAACACACACAAAACCCTCTGGTTTTCCATTTGAGAACAGGCTGTTTCACCTCACTCCAACCAGCAGTGGAGTTGGTGAATGCTGTCAGAAATACCCTGAAAATCAGATATTCCTGTACTGCCTGGGAATTGGTTGGGATGTGTTTGCACAGCCCTTTGCTGGATTTCCACAGTGGGAATCACAGAATGGCTTGGGTTGGAAGGGACCTTAAAGCCCATCCAGTTTCAACCCCCTGCCATGGCAGGGACACCTCCCACTGTCCCAGGGTGATCCCAGCCCTGTCCAGCCTGGCCTTGGGCACTGCCAGGGATCCAGGGGCAGCCACAGCTGCTCTGGGCACCTGTGCCAGGGCCTGCCCACCCTCACAGGGAACAATTCCTTCCCAATATCCAACCTAAATGCACCCTCCTTCAGCTTGAAGCCATTCCCCCTTGGGGTCATGGCATGGCAGAGGGGGAGCTGAGGGATGCAGGTTGAGCTCACCCTCCCCAGTGAGCCCCAGGATTGCACCCCCAGGATTTTAAAGGCTCTTTTCATCTGTCCTCATATAAAACATCTCCCAAGCTTCCTCCTCGTGCCCAAACCCACCTGCAACCACCAGGCCCCAAAGCAAACCCCCTGCCAGATGCTCCACCTCAAACACCCACGCAATCTTACTTTTCCCAGTGAGGATAAAATTAACTGGATTCTGCCATTTGCACCCAAGCAACGCTTCTTAAAGGATAATTAAAACAATATTACCCAGCAAAATGGCAACACTCTAGTGAATACCATGCAGCCAAATCTACAACTGCTTCTGAGGCAATGTACACTTGGCATGTCAAAAGGTCACAAAGTGTTAGTCCGCAGTAATTTAGTCTTCCTAATTTGTTCTAAGTCTTTGTAGAGTGGTTTCAGAAAAAAAGCTGCTAGCAAAGACAGCTGGTGGACTTAAGGTCAACCAATTAAAAATGAAAGGCTCTAGTCAGGTGGCTCAGTCTGGACTTCAAACATTACTCATTGCTTAAGATGAAGAGGGTAAGAAAGAAAACTTTAATTATTTAGGCCATTTTAGACCTCTCTGTAGCAGATTTCTTGTTAAAAGAACCATCCTGTAATTAGACTAATCCAATCTTTGTCCACTTTACAGGAATGCAAGTTAAAAAGAGCCGGAGACAAGATTTGAAAATGTTTTGTTCTTTCTTTAAGAAGAATGTTTGAAAGGGGAAATTTCAGATATAAGAATTTCCTCTCCTTTCAAAGCGCAATCCATTTAATGAAAATATAATTATGATATATATATATTTATTTATTTCCCATTCCTTTTCTGCACGTGCAATACTCACTCTTCTGTCGTTAGACTTGCATTGCAGAAAGGGGAGCTTCCCCCTTGAATGGTAGCGGAGTGGTTTCGGTCTCTCTGCTGATTTGAGGTTGAACATCTGAAGTGGGGAGGGGGAAAGCAAGTGGGGAAGAAGGAGGGGGAAAAAAAAAAAGGAGAAAAAACAACTTTAAGAAAAAAATTGTTGAAATACAATCTCCTTAATTGAAGTCTCCTGTGGGTCGTTAAGTTCGCTCTTTGTATCAAGCCTCACATGTTGTAAACAATCAAAGGAAGAATTAAAAATGCTGTGGGCTAATTTATCCTTCCATACCCAAATGAACGATAACCAGTCCAATTCCCCACTTGGTATGTAGCTGGAGCCTGTCCCAGAGGAAAAACGGGCAAATTACAGCCATCAAAAGAGTGGAAGCAACAGCCTCGGATTCCAACTATTTGTGCCGGTGCAGGGCGGGGTTGGAGCACAGAGGCTCATCCTCCGGGCTCGGCCAGGCGGCTGTCACACGTCCCCATGGCTGTCACACGTCCCCATGGCCATCCCTCTGCCTGGACGGGCAGGACACATCCCCGTCCACCCTCAGCAAAGCTCCCCCAGCCCCGTTTGTCCCCATGGAGGGACGGGGACCGTCCTTGCCGTGGCCGTTACCGTGGCTTCTGCGGCTTGGAGACCTCGGCCAGGCGGCGACACGCTTCCTCCAGCTGGGCCAGGGTGTTGGGTGGCGTCAGCGGGGGCATGGCGGGGTCCTGCACGAAGGGGTGGGCGGGCTGTGCCCCGCGGGGGTGGCTGCCCGTCCCCCATGGGTGGTGGCGGCCGGGGGCCCCCTTGGCGCAGTCGGAGCTGTAGGCCTTCTTTGTGCTTTGTGTGCTTGGGGAAGGGAAGAAGTCGGGTTAGAAAAGCTGGAAAATATGACTTTAATAGCAGCTCCTATTCTGCTTGCTCCCTCTCAAAAGTCTGTCATAACATGAAAGGAGGTTTATTGCCAAAAACATGACATTTTTGTGGTTTTTCTGGTTCTGCGGAACAGCTTTTATATTAAACCGGAGGAGCAAAGAGTCTCATTTGTTTTTAGCGATTGTAAAAATAGACAGCCCATGTAATATATAAATATTTACCGGGAGCGATATTGCTGTAGACAGCTGCGTATTTACCTATGGGTCTTGTGCTTATTTTGTCTCTCGCTCTCCAGCATCCACTGCCAGACGTTCTGCGCCCGATCCGCCTCGCCCCCCGGGAGCTGCACCCCACCAGGGCCAGGCAGCCCCCCGTCCCCGGCCGCCGGGGCCACGCTGTCCACTCCTCGGCCCGGCCTCTTCAGCAGCGTGCCCGTCCTGCTGGTGGCAAAAAGGGACACGAGCCCGCGGTCAGCCCCCTGCCCCATCGGCCCCACCGCACAGGGACGATGGGTGACGTTTGGGGCGGGTGCCGTGGAGATGCTGGTGACTTACCCGAAGGGCTCCAGCGGGGAGAGAGGGGGGTCAGTGTTTTTGGGGTGACCCTTGCACTTGGGGTAGCAGTAGTAGTCGCCGCCCGCCGGGCAGCAGCACTGCACCCGCTGCGCCGCCTCGGCCTCGATCTGCTCCTTCGTCTTGGGCACGGTGTGGTGGTGGATGTAGTGGTGGTGGACGTGCTTGGTGGTCTGCTTGGTGATGAAGCCCTTGCCCAGCAGGGCGCAGGCGGCCAGCGAGGCCGTGCCGGGCGGCAGCTTGCCCGTGGGCAGGCGGTCGGGCGAGCGGGTGCGGGGGCTGTGCCGGCCCACGCCGGGCGATTGGCAGCCGGGGGTCTTCAGCACGCGGGAGAGGTGCTCGTCCAGGATGGCCTGGGGGTCCTCCTCGTAGCTGCCCGAGGGCAGGAGCGACAGCGGGTGCTGGGGGTTGGCCACGTCCCGACTGCTCTGCAGGCTGGCAGGGAGCTCGGCGCCCTCCTTCTCCTCGTCCTGCCAGACAAGGGATGGCAGGGAATGAATGGAAGGGGCCGGGAGCTGGCGAGGTGCGCGCCGGGATGTCCCCCCCGCCAAGGAACGGCCCCCTCCCGCCGGCCGGCCGGGTGGCACGCGGAGCTCTGGGAACGCTAATCCTACCTCCTTGATCTGCTGCAGCCTCTCCTCCAGACAGTCCATGGTTTCCTGCTCCTGCTTCAGCTTCTCCAGCCGGGAAATGAGCTCGGCGGCGAAGGCAGCTGGCTCCACCGGGGTCATCTCCTTGGGAAGCCGGTGGGTCCTCTACAAGGAGCGGGGACAGAAGGCACAAGGCAATGTTTAGCGGGCGGCGCGGGGCGCGGGCGCTTCGCCGCTGCGGCATCGCCGGCCCCGCCACGCTTGTTGTGTCTCCATGTTTGGATGAAAAGACGACCGCAACTAGGCATGGTCTGCTCTGGATTTTTATGAGCTAGTGCTGTGGCCTCATGGAGTGACATCCTCCCCACCAGCGTTTGCCTTCGGCAGGAGCAGTTGGTCGCACTCTGAGGAACCCCGCTTGTTCTCTCTGTAGTACAACCAGCCCATCAGTAGCTACTCTGAAGTAGAAAATCTTCAAAGACTGTTGTCAAACATCAAAAAAAAAAAAAAAAAAACCTCTGGGGGGGGGGGGAGAGAGACTTTAACTAAAGGAAAAAAGGGAGTA
>VYZP01018037.1:19643-48584 GCA_013400635.1 Hypocryptadius cinnamomeus | reverse complement strand
CGCCGCCCCCCGAGGAGCCGACGGACGGGGACAGCGAGGGGCTGTGCTCGCCCCCCACGTCCCCCTCGGGCTCCTACATGACGGCCGAGGGCGGCAGCTGGGGCTCCTCGGGCACCGCCAGCACCTCCCCGTCCTGCTCCCCCAACCTGGCGGCCGAGGCCGAAGGCCTGGGCGAGGCTGAGGGCGATGCCGAAGGTCTGGGGGGGGCCCTGGTGCTGCCCCCCGGCCTGGGGGACCCCCCGGCCTTCCCCCCGCTGTCCCCCGAGGAGGAGGATGACGATGATGATGATGACGAGGACGGTCCCTTCGCCCCGCCGGGCTGTGCGGATGACGAGGACGAGGATGATGATGATGAGGACGGGCAGACGCCGGAGGAGGAGGAGGATGAGGACGAGGGCTCGGGGCTGATCCCGGCGGCGCTGCTCCCGTTCCGCGGCAGCCTCCTCTTCCAGGCCGAGGCCGTGGAGATCTCGCCCCGGGCCGCCCCCGAGGAGGAGGAGGATGAAGGCAGCACCTCGGCGTCCTTCCTGCGCTCGCTGTCCGAGAGCTCCATCCCCGAGGGCGGGGACGAGGCCTTCGCCTTCCGCGACGACACCGACGCCTCCTCGGACTCGGCCGCCTACGACGGGGACGAGGACGAGCGGCTCTACGGCAGCGAGCGACACGCGGGGGACGCGGCGACACCCCCGGGGACCCCCCCGGCCTCCCCCGCGCCTGCCGGCGTGGAGCTCCACCTCCGGGCCGGGTCCCCGTGTCACCCTCCCGGCTCCTTGGGGACACCCCCGGCACCCCCTGGAGGGGACGCGGAGCTGGACGGCGACGCCTTTGTCACCATCACGGGGGCGTGGCCCCCGCCCGAGCCCCCCGAGGAGGCGGCAGCGGCGGGAGGGTCTGGAGCGGCGCTGGGACAGGGACCGTGCCCGGAGCTGGCAGTGACCGGCCCTGTCCCCCAGGCCCCTGTGCTCTGTGCCAGGGACCCCCAGAGCCACCAGCTGGGGGGGACCAACGGGGAGCCCCAGGACGGCCCCGGGGGTGACAGTGACGGTGACAATGACCTTGAGCTCGGCACAGGGATGGTGGGGAGCGCTGATGGCCACGGCGAGCTGGGCTCTGCAGCCACCGGCCTGGGGACACCAGTGACACCGACCCCCCTGGATGAGATGGACACTGCGGCCAGTGATGTGGTGACACCAGTGACACCCAGCCTGATGGACTCTGTGGACACTGACCTGGTGACACCAGTGACACCAACCCCACTGGATGAGATGGACGCTGCAGCCACCAGCCCGGTGACACCCAACCCGCCTGACGAGCTGGACACTGTGGCCACCGACGTGGTGACACCAGGGACACCAACCCCGCTGGATGAGCTGGACACTGTGGCCACCGACGTGGTGACACCAACCCCAGTGGATGAGCTGGACACTGTGGCCACCGACATGGTGACACCAGGGACACCAACCCCAGTGGATGAGCTGGACACTGTGGCCACCGATGTGGTGACACCAGGGACACCAACCCCACTGGACGAGCCGGACGCTGCAGATGCTGATGTGGTGGCACCCAGCCTGGTGACACCCAGCCTGGTGGCACCCAGCCCGTCAGATGCTGCAGCCCCTGATGTGGCATTGGTGACACCCAGACCCCTGGATGAGCCGAACACTGTGTCCACCAGCCTGGTGACACCAGTGACACCCAGCCCACCAGATGAGCCGAATGCTGTGGCCACCAGCCTGGTGACACCAGTGACACCAAGCCCACCAGATGAGCCAGACACCGTGCCCACGGACCTGGTGACACCAACCCCACCGGTGACAGCCAGCTGCCCAGATGAGCCCGACACTGTGGCCACCAGCCTGGTGACACCAGTGCCACCAAGCCTACCGCATGAGCTGCATATCACAGCCACTGACCTGGTGACACCAGTGCCACCCAGCCAGCTGGACAAGATAGAAGCTGTGGACACTGTCCTGGTGACACCAGTGACATCCACCCTGAAGGATGCTGTGGCCACTGACTTGGTGACATCAGTGACACCCACCCTGATGGCCACTGCGGCCACCAGCCTGGTGACATTGGTGACACCGCGCCCCCTGGATGAGAATAACGCTGTGGCCATCGACCTGGTGACATCAGTGACACCTGCCCTGATGGACACCACGGACGCTGCCCCAGTGACTCCGAGCGTGATGGACACCACGGACACCAGACCGGTGACATCGGTGATGCTGACCCCCTGGGATGAGACGGCCACCGTGACCTGTGCTGCGGTGACCCCCAGCCCGATGGACACCACGGCCACCGACCCGGTGACCCCCAGCCCCCCGGCTGCTGTCCCTGCCCCGTGTCCCCCTGCCCGGGCCGTGTCCCCCGTGGCGCTGGCAGCCGGGGTGGTCCCATCCCACGAGTCCCCAGCTGTCCCCCCGTGTCCCCTGGCACAGGCAACGCTGTCTCAGCCCCCTGGGGATGTCCCTGAGGAGCGGGGGGACGCGGCCACCACCTCGGCCGAGGATTTGTCCCCGGAGCTGCCGGACACGTCGCGCTCCCTCACCGCCTCCAGCTTTGTCACCGTCACCATCCCCGAGGGCAGCGCCAGAGGGGCCCCCCCGAGCCCCGCCGGGCCCCGCGGGGAGCCCGAGGAGGAGGAAGAGGAGGAGGAAGAGAAAGAAGAGGATGAGGATGCGGCCCCCGCGCCCCCCTCGCTGCAGTTCACGGCCTCGGAGCGGGAGGTGTTTGTGGGGACCCCCCCGGCCCCCCCCGAGCTGCTGCCACCACCCGGTGCCTTTTCGGGGTGCGGGGCCGGGCCGGGTGTCACCGCCCCGCTCCGGGGGGCTCCGGGGATCCTGCCCCCCGCCCCGCAGGAGTCCCCCACCCCCCGGCCGGGCCCTGAGCCCCCCGGCCACACTGCAGGGGACACCGATGCCAAAGTCCCNGGGGGGCCGGGCGCCCCCCCGGGGGTCTCTGCAGTCGGAGTCGAGCTCGTCCAGCGAGGCTGAGGCCCCCCAGCCCCCCCCGGCCCCCCAGCGCTGCCAGCCCAACCACCGAGGTGAGGGGGGGTCCCGTGGGGTTCCCCCGCCTTTGGGGGGCCCGGGAGCCCCTCTCACCACTCCCGTTTGCGCAGGGTCTGGGAACGAGTCCGAGAGCAACGACGAGTCCATCCCGGAGCTGGAGGAGCCCGAGGGCTCGGAGCTGCCCCCTGCCCAGCCCCAGGTGGGGTTTGGGGGGTCGGGGGAGGTGGGGACCCCCGGGGTGTGGTCAGCCCCGCTGACCCTCCCCCCGTCTCGCAGGTGCCCCTTGGCCACGCCCTCGGCCCCGGAGAGGAACCGCTCAGCAAAGCCAAGCAGAGCCGCAGCGAGAAGAAGGCCCGGAAGGTGGGGGGTCCTTAGGGTTGGGGTCCCACCCCAGGGTTTGGGGAGCGGGGTCCCACCCCAGGGTTTGGGGAGCGGGGGTCAGTTCTGGGAACGTTGGAGGGGCACGTCCTCACGCTGGGATGGGACTCGGGGGGGTCCCCACCGTGCACTGGGGGGGCCCATCCTGGCCATGCTGAGGGGCAACATCCCCATCTCTGCTAGCCCGGGGATTTGGGGTGTTGTGGGGGGCTGTGTCACCCCGGCTGATGTGCCCGGGTGCGGGGGGTCACTCTGTGTCCCCCCAGGCCATGTCCAAGCTGGGGCTGCGGCAGATCCACGGCGTCACCCGCATCACCATCCGCAAGTCCAAGAACATCCTGTTCGTCATCTCCAAACCCGACGTCTTCAAGAGCCCCGCCTCCGACATCTACATCGTCTTTGGGGAGGCCAAGGTGGGCTCGGGGGGCTCTGGGGGGGAGCTCCTGGCTCGGGGGGGGCTCTGGTGACCCCGTGTTTCCCCCAGATCGAGGACCTGTCCCAGCAAGTGCACAAGGCGGCGGCCGAGAAGTTCAAGGTGCCCCTGGAGCACTCGGCGCTCGTGACCGACGCCGCTCCTGCCCTGGCCATCAAGGAGGAGAGCGAGGAAGAGGAGGAGGTGGGTGCTGGGGGGCTCTGAGAACCCCCCCGGGGTGCCAGGGGGGGTGACAGCGCTGTGACCCTGGGCTGGACGGGACGGGGACGGAGGTGCAGATGCTGAGCTGGGGTGGCTGAGGCCGGGGTGGTGTGGCCTGGGAGGCATGCAGAGGGTCTCTGGTGCTCAGGGCTGGGTGTGTGCCACGGGGGGGTCTCACAGCGCTGTGCCCCCCCCAGGTGGATGAGACGGGGCTGGAGGTGCGGGACATCGAGCTGGTGATGGCCCAGGCCAACGTGTCCCGGCCCAAGGCCGTGCGGGCCCTGCGGCACAACAACAACGACATCGTCAACGCCATCATGGTGAGCGGGGCTGAGACCCCCTCCCCCCTCCCTTTTCCCGGGGGGAACTGGGGCTGAGACCCCCTCCCTTTTCCCGGGGGGAACTGGGGCTGAGACCCCCTCCCCCGCTCCCTTTTCCCGGGGAGAACTGGGGCTGTGACCCCCGTTTTTCCCAGCAGGAATTGGGGGTGACTCTGGGATTCCTGACTCTGCTCTCTCCCACAGGAACTGACCATGTAGCAGCTGGGGGTGTCCTGGCCCCCTGTATAGATGCACAGACCCCCCCAAATCCTTCCTCCTGCCCCCCAGCCTCCTCCTGGCCCCTGGACTGCTCAATAAAGGCCTCCTGCACCCCTTCGATCGCACCTCGCCTCCCAGGCCTGATTTTGGGAGCTTGGGGAGCTCCTTTTGCAGCAGTGGGATGGGGGGGCAGTGCCCAGGGGTGTAACTGGGATGGGAGAGGTGGAAGCACAGGTTGTGGGGGAGTGGCAGCATCCTTGGGGGTCAGGGATACCCCCTCCCCTCCAGATTTGGGGTGTGGCATAGACCTGGGATGGGAATTAAGCCCCTGAGCTCCAAAGGCTGGGAACTCTTGGTCCCCAAATCCCAGTTGCCTCAGGGACCCTCTCCTGCTCTCCATTTTCTTGCTGTTGGAAGGGGAAAGGCTGCAGGAGGGGACACTTTGTGTCCCCCAGGTGAGTCCCCAGAGGTGCCTCAGCTCCTGAGACACCTGAATTCCAGAGGGAGGAGGGGTTGGGATAGCCCTGGGGAAAGGGGGGGTCACCAGTGGGGTAACAGTGTGGGGGGACACCCCAGTGTGGGCAGGGTGAAGGGGGCAGAGCTGGGTGCAGAGGGGTTATGGGCACTGGGGGCCGAGGCCTCTGGAATGTGCTGGATCCCCAAAGTGCTGAGTCAGCATGTGGCTCCAGATGGGGGGAGGAGACAGAGCCCCTGGGTGGGGCTGTGGGGTAATGGGACCTCCCAGGCCCATCTGGGGACCCCACCCAGGGAGGGAGACCCCCAGGGGATGCAGATAAAGGGGGCTCTGGGGGTCCCTCCAAGCTCCTGTCCCCAGCAGGACCCTGGGCTGGGGGGAATCTCAGACTGGGGCAGCTGGAATGTTCAGGAATGTTCCAATACCATGGATGAGAGGGTGAAAAAATTCACATTGTAGTAAAACTTCATTTAGGGGGGCAGTTCTGGGGGACCCGCTGTGCAAACTGTAAACTGGGGGGGAGCAGATCCCAACACTCAGGACATCCCTCAGGAGCAGACAGGGATGCTCAGGAGCAGATCTGTCGCTCTGGGAGGAGATCTGCCCCCAAAATCCAAATCCAGGTCTGTCCCCCAAGTCCCAGCTGGAGCCCCTGGAGCTGTTAACGAGGCTGGGGCAGTGCAGACACCCTGCTGGAGCCCCCAGATCCCACAGGAGGGGTCTGGGATCCCTCCAGGGGCAGCTCCATGTTCCAGGATCTCCATGAGGGCACAGGTTGGTGTTCTTGGGCCCCTCCAAGGGCAGCTCCAGAGTCCCCCTGGTACAGATCCATGGTCCAGATCCCCTCCAGGGGCAGCTCTGTGTCCTGGATCCCCCCCGAGGGCAGCTCCCTGTTCCAGGGTCCCTCCAGGGGCAGCTCCATGTCCCAGGATCACCCTGGGATCAGCTCCACATTCCGTGTCCCCACGGGGGGCAGCCCCAGGTCCCCCCCAGGGTGACTCTGTATCCGGGGTCCCCCCGAGGGCAGCCCCGCCTTCCCGGCGGGAGCAGCTGTGGCTCCCGGGCTCCCTCAGGACGAGTCCCGGTCCAGGCTGCAGCCCAGGGCCTCGATGTCGCTGCTGATGTGGGAGATCATCCTGTCCCACTCGTCCTCCTCCGAGGGCACCGACTGCTCGTCGGAGCTGCCGGCGGCGGTGCCGTTGGAGGCGGAGGCGGCGCCCAGCGAGCGGCGGTAGCGGCCGAAGCTGTCGGTGATGATGCCGCGGCCGTCCTTCACCCCGATGGTCTCCAGGAAGTTCTCGAAGTGCTGGCTGTCCTTCTCGGGGATGAAGGGACGCAGGCCTGGAGCCGGGACACGGCACGGTGAGCGCGGGGACGGGGATCTGGGGGTTCCTCACCTGGGAGCCTCTCTGGGAGGGACGGGCACCCATTCACACCTGAGACTGCAGCCACTGCTCGCTGAGGGCAAAATCCGGCTCAAGTGGGGCTTTCTGAGCTCCAAATGATCTAATTCCTCACCCGGTATCTTGCTGGGCTTTGCTGAGCTTATCCCAATAATTGGTCCCATCAGGGACATCTGTCCTGTCCCCTCAGTGTCCCCACGTGAGACACACTACTCCTGTGCTGTGGGGATTTTAAATTCCTGACTCCCTTTTCCTTGGATATCAGAGGCCAGGTGAGAGGCCCCAGGTGCAGTCAGACACTGCTCCTGTCCTGGGAGGATTCTGTGTTCCTGATCTGTTTTCCTAGGATATCAGAGGCCAGGTTGTTTAAATATCCCCGGTCTGGAGGAGGTTTCCTGGCCTGGAGATTTCCCTGGCTCTGGAGGAAGTTTCTAGGTGTGGGAGAGAGTCTCAGCTGTGGAGGAGGTTCCCAGGTCTGAAGGAAGTTCCCAGGTGCTTCACAGGCAGGTGGGAGCAGGGAAGAGCTCCGAGGAGACCCTGAAGCCGTGGGATGAGCAGGGCTGGATGGACCAGCTGCCCTCAGGAATGAGGAAACTCCACAGGAGATGGACTGGAAGGTTTCTCCTCTGGTGGTGGCACCCCAAGGCCCCCCTGCACCCCGCTCCCTCACCCCTCCATGGCAGCCCTCAGCTCTGGAGCCATCCCACACTCACCCAGGAGCAGGAATTTCCTGCTGTCCCCGTAGAGCTGCTTGAGGTTGATGCAGAACTCGTGGATGGAGGCGCCGTTGCGGTACTCGTGCAGCAGCATGGCGAACTGCTGGATCTCCTGCGAGGACAGCTTGGTGCGCAGCTGCGGGGACAGCACGGCCCTCGTGGCACCCGGCACGGGGGGCTGGGAGCCTCGGGAAGGGCAGTGGGAGGGCCAGGAACCCCACGGGAAAGCAGGGCTGAGCTGTGGGGTCACTGGGACTGTGACTCGTGGAGCCTCGGGGCACAAAGGGACTTGGATGCTGGGAAAGGGAAAAGGGTGGGGGGAAAATGCTCCTGTGGGAGAGGCAGAGTCCAGAGGAGACCCCGGAGCTGCTGCAGGGCTGGAGCCAGGCTGGGAGAGCTGGGAATGCTCACCTGGAGAGGAGAAGGCTCCAGGGAGAGCTCAGAGCCCTGCCAGGGCCTGAAGGGCTCCAGGAGAGCTGGAGAGGGACTGGGGACAAGGGATGGAGGGACAGGACACAGGAAACTGGAAAAGTGGTGATTTGGATGGGATACTGGGATGAAATTCCTGGCTGGGAGGGTAGTGAGTGACTGGAATGGATTTCCCAGAGAAGCTGTGGCTGCCCCATCTGTGGAAGTGCCCCAGGCTGGGTTGGATGGGATCATCCTTACAGCCCCTTCCCACCCAAACCATCCCATGATTCCATGACATGAGCCCACGATTAGGCCCTCCAAGCCCACTCTGCCTGGGAAGGATGAGGCCAAGCTGTTCCTCCCCCCAGGCCTGATCCCAAAGCCCAAATCCCACCGTCATCATGTAGTCCTGGAGCAGCTCGGTGGCCGTGGTGCTGAGCTCGCTCTCGCTGGCCGTGGTGACGTGTGGGGACGGGCGTGCCGAGAAGGAGGACGGGGACGTGTCCCCTGCTTCCAGCGTGTCTGCAAAGGAACTGACACCCAGCACGGGTGAGCCCTCCACGGCTCCCTGGGGTGCCTGGGGAGGAGCTGCTGGGATTTTGGGTGGCTTGTGCAGGGCCAGGAGTTGGGCTCTGATCCCTGGGGTGCCTCCCAACCCAGGATATTCCATGATTCTGGAGGCCCCCAGCTCCTGAGGGCACCCCAAGGTTTCCAGGGAACTGAACACTGCTTTGGTGACAGCGACAAGGAAGCCCTCTGTGGGGAATTATCCCTCTGGCTGCTTCCTCGCTGGGAGCAACACAGGGAAAAACCCCCACACTGCACACCTTGGACAATGCTTAAATGTGCAATTTTCAGTAATGTTCCTAATTCCTCCATGTTTAACATTCCTAGGGTATCCCTCTATTCCCTCTATGTTGGCTATTCCAAGAGCATCCCTCTATGTTAACTAACAGTTTGTGTGTGAGGATTGCATCCCACAAACACTGTCCATGTTTCCAGGAGGGAAAAGCTTCCCAAATAACAAGTTCCTGGGGAAAACCCTGCTCCCAGCTCCAGCTGGTGACCCTGCACCGTGCTGACACAGGGGCTGCTGGCTGTGGATATGACTCCTGGAATGCTGAGGGCAGAACAATCCAGGCCCGGGCAGGATCCGTGCCAACCCCCCCGAGGCCCGGCCGGGCTCAGCTGAGCTTCCCGGTGTGCTGATGGCAGCAGATCCGGGTTAATCCCGGCTCCAGGGGCCATGGATCACTCACAAAGTGCTGGCATCCGCCTCGAAGGGCTCCTTCACGTCCACTTTGGTGGAAGAGTCATCTGCAGGGAAAAAATTTGGGAGCTGGAATGTGAGAGGCACGAACTCGGTGTCTTCCCAAGCCAGGAGGGACACAAAGTGATTCCTGACTTGGCTGGAAGGGAGGAGGTCAGGAATGAGCCATCAGGTAAGAGGAAACTGCCTCAGGTTGTGCCAGGGGAGGTTCAGGTTGGGTCTTGGAAAGATTCCTTCACGGGAAGGGCGGTCAGGAATTGCAACAGGATGCCCAGGGAGGGGTGGAGTCCCCATCCCTGTGGATGTGGCACCTGGGGACACGGTCAGTGGTGGCCTTGGCAGTGCTGGGGGCTGGGCAGACTGGGGAGTTGCTGAGGCTTTCCCAACCTCAAGCACTCCTGGCTGTGGCCGTGTGTGGCCCCGGGGAGGTGCTGGTGGAGGAGCAGCCCCAGCAGCAGGACACACGCACCGCTGTGCAGGGACAGGTGCCGCGTCGGTGTCGAGGCGCCGTCGAAGATGGCGCGGTCCAGGAAGTCGATGGTGGACTCGGTGTAAACGATCTGGAAGACTTGGCTGAGCAGGGAGCACAGCTCCTCAGCACCCACCTGGGAACGAGCAGGGAGCTGTGGCAGAGCCCAGGCAGGGACATCCCCCTCTCCCTTTGGCTCTGCGGGATGGGCGTTGGGCCCCATGAGGACAGGGAGGGCACAGAGCCCGGGTCCATCACCCTCCCAGCATTCCTGCCCTCTTCCACGCAGCAGCAGGAGCTGGGATGCTCAGCATCAACCCTGGAGCCCCCCACATTCTGTGCTGAGCCTCCTCCATGCAGCCCCCTGAGATTTTGGCTCATCCCAGAGGGGTGCAGGTGTCCCAGGGAATGTCAGAGCTGGGAATGAGGGGAGTGAAGCTCCACCCTCAGTGGAGATCAGAGAGGCTGAGACTGGAATCCCTGGATCCAGACACTGGATGAAACAAATTCCCAGGTCAGCACAGGGAAAACACCCCAATCAGCAAAACCCCATTGTGGGATTGTCCTCATGGATTCTGTGCTGCTGCAGAAGGCTCTGGGTGACAGGGACCAAGGGAAACACTTCCCAGAGACCCTTTTGTGTCCCAGGGTTGGCACAGGGATCAGGAGTCCTTCTCCAAGTGCTCCAGCAGTGTCCAAAAACACCTGGTATCCCTAAATCTGTGTCCCACGAGGTGTGAGAGCAGGGAAGGACCTGGACACACCACAGGACTCGGCCACTGTGGGTTTTGTGTCTCCACCATCACCACGATCCGAGAGCCAGAAACCTCCCAGCAATCCCAGTGACGCGGAGCCCAGGCTGGGGCACTCCCAGGGTTCCATGGAGCAGTGACAGCCATACCTTGTTCTCTGTGGCCAGGACCACCAGGCAGCAGGACTCCAGGGGCCCCCCCGCGCTCTCCGACAGCGAGCCCGACGTCAGCGCCTTGGAGCCCTCGGCACACAGGCTCTGGCTCGGCGAGATCCCGGGATCCTGAGCTGAGGGGAGAGGAGAGGTGAGGGAAGGGCAGGGCAGGGAGGGGATGGGAAGGAGTCCTGCAGGTGAGGAACAGCCCTGAAGCAGGAGAATGGGATGAAAAGCCTCCAATTTGGAGCTGGTTTTGACAGTTATCTGGCTGTTTTCACAGCTCAGAATTCCATCACCAGATTTCCAGCCCCTGAGGCATTTATTCCTTTATTTCACAGTCTATCCATGAGGTTTGTACTCAGATAAATCCCTGGCTCAGCCCACCCCAGCTCCCTTCTCCCAATCCATGCAGGTGTGACATGCACAGAGCCACACAGGACAGGGAACGAGGTGTCACGGAACCCTCATGGAATGCTTTGGGTTGGAGAGACCTTGAAGGCCACCCCCAGCCCCACACCCTGCCATGGGCAGGGACATCTCCCAGTGTCCCAGGTGGCCCCCAGGGGGACAATCCCAGCTCCATGGCCACAGCTCACCTGTCTTGAGCACAACCAGGTGTGCGGAGTCATCCCGGATGTAGGAGACAGAGGCGATGTCATGGATGGGCACCCTGAGGATCAGGTCCTCCCCGTCCCTCCACACCAGCTTGATGTTGTAGGCAGAGAGGCTGATGACGGCGTCGTGCTCCGGGGTCAGCTGCCCCGGGAGCTGGTGGGCTCTCTGGAACACCGGGATTCACATGGATTTAGTCATGGAATGGTTGGGGTTGGAAGGAGCTTAAGGATCATCCAGCTCCCTGCCGTGGGCAGGGACACCTTCCACTATCCCAGGCTGCTCCCCATCCAACCCGGCCTGGAACACTTCCAGGGATGGGGCCACAGCTTCCCTGGGAAATCCATTCCAGGGGTGTTTCCCCTTTGCAACAGCTTTCCCTCCCACCCAGGAAGAGCAGGATGGAGAGCAGCAGCTGGCCCAGGCCTGAGGAGGCTCTGTGAGCCTGGATCTGTGCCTGCTGGGAGGGAGTCCCAGAGCAGCTGAGCGCTCACCTTGGCGTTGTCGATCAAGTGCAGGATCTCCGTGCGGCTGGAGGGGTTCAGGTATCCCGGGATGGAAGTGAGCTGCCCTAAATACTGGGAGAGAAGAGCCAAACCATTACCACAGCACGGACAGCATCCTGGACAGGGCAGAATGAGTCATGGAGCTGCTCCAAGGAAAAATGGAGATGGGTGAGAGGTGAGAATGCTCAAAAAGAAGCTCCACAGAAACCTTAGAGCCCCTTCCAGTGCCTAAGGGGCTGCAGCAGAGCTGGAGAGGAACTTTGCAGAAGAGGGAATGGGTTCCCGCTGCCAGCTGGGATATTAGGAAGGAATTCCCAAGGAGCAGGGCCCCTGTGGATACCTTGACTTCCTTCTCGATGTAGTCGTGGAGCAGCAGGTCGGGCTCCACGCGGTCAGGCAGCGCCACCACCACGGTGTGCAGCGGCCGCCGCTCCGTCACCTTCTCCTGAGCCTTCTTATCCCGGCCCTTCTCCCCCTTCAGGAACACGCGCTTGAACGGGGACACGATTCCAGGCTGGGAGAGGAACGGGATTGGGGTGAGAAGGGGCTTTGGCACTGGCACTGGGGGGTCCCGCAGCCCCTCCTGCCCGGCCACCCTCAATCCCGTCCTGCTGTTTTTGCCCCACGCACAACGCCCGGTTTGGAGCTATAAATCCATGGATTTCCAGAGAAAAGCCTTTTCCTGGGACACAACGCAAGTGCTGAACGTTCCCACTACCAAAACATGGTGGTTTCCCCCAAAGCTACCATGCTCAGCCTTCCAGGTAAGAGAAACACAACTCTCACATACAACAATGTATTCCAGGTGAACAGCAGATCCAGAGGGATTCTCCATGGTTTTGTACCTCCCTGAGGACCTGATGGGGCAACTCAACAAGGAATGCCAAAGAAACAGGGAGGAGTGTTCCTAGGAGACCCCAAACAATGAGAAAATGACCCAAGAAGTGGATTTCCCTGGGAAAAATGGGAAATTCCAAACCCTGCAGTGCCAGGTTTGGAAAACCACTGGAGCCAACATACAAGCTCCCAGCTGTCCTTTGGCATGGGAATGCCATGTGGATCTCAGCAAGCTCCACACCAGATAAATAACTGGGAACATCCCCAAACTGCTCCAATTCCAGCTTTCCCAGGGGAAGTGGATGTTTGGAGCAGACAGATCCATGGCTGGATCTAGGAACTCCTTGGACATGTGAATCCAATGTCCCATTCCCTGGTGGCCTCTGCTTCCCACGCCTCAGGACAACCACATCCTGACCATCAGGGGCAAGGAAAGGAATGTGGGATCTGAAGGGGTAGAGAACATGCTTCCAATTAAATATAAAGCAAGGAAAAGCTCCTGGGAAAACGGGAATTACCAGCTCACATGGAAACACAAGGACATTGGGGACAGCCTGGCCTGGAAAAGCAGCCTCTGGATCAGGGAGACAGAAATGAAGGGATCTTACTGGACAGAGAGGAGAGGAAACAGCTCCACAGCCCCGCCTCAGGAGCAGCAGTGTGGATTTTTGGGAAGCATCCCTACACAGAGCCTCCAGGAGAAGGATCCCACGACCCTCGATCAGGACATTCCATCATCCTGCCAAGGGGCTGGGACTCTGGAGAGAAGGGAATCCTGGACACAACAGGTCAGTTTACCAAGAACTGAGATTTGGGGACTCCCCAACTTTGGGATGTCCCATCCGAAATCTTGCCTGCCAGTGCCCAAGGATGCAGTTCGACAGGAACCCTTCAGGAATCGAAAGCAGAGCAATGCAGGAATGTGCCACTGGGACCGAGGTCGTACCCAGACACTTCCCCTTTCACCAGGCAGGATCCAGACCCACCCCAACCCAGAGAAACCCCTTTTTCCCTCCAGGACGCGGCTGCATCCCTAGGGCTGGGACGATTCCGTGCCCCCCTGGCTGTCCTGGGCAGGAACTGGGGACCCCAAGCCCCGGGCGGAGGCAGCTCCGGCTGTGACGCAGCCTGAAACAGCTCCTGCTTCTGGGGCACCCAAAGCCCAGCACCCACCTCGTCCTCCATGGAATCCCCCAGGAGAGCAGGAGCTCCGTGCTGGGAGCTGCAGGGGCTGTGGGGCAGCAGGCAAGGAGGGAATGCTCTCCTCCTTTTGGGGTGCCGCAGTCGAGGCGCTCGGGGCCAGGAAGTGCCACGGCCGCCGTTTCCTCTGTGCCACGTGACAGACTGAGCTGGGGAGGGACCCACGGCGGGGCACGAGCCCATTCCCTGCTCCCATCCTGCCTCCTGCACCCCTAAACCCCTGGAAACACCCCGAATCCCGCATCCCCTGCCACTGCCACACCCAGGAGGGAACATCCCCGTGCCAAGGGAGGTTGAGCCCGGGTTTCTCTTCCAAGCTCAGAGTTGTTTTGTTCCAACACCCAGCTGGATCCCAGGTGCTGCTCCCAGAGGCTTTCCCAATCCTGAAGGTCCCACAGTTCACTGGGTCCATGGGCTGCACAGCTTCTTCCTGCCCAGAGCAGCTGTGGCTGCCCCTGGATCCCTGGCAGTGCCCAAGCCAGGCTGGACAGGGCTGGGAGCAGCCTGGGACAGTGGAGGTTCCTCCACCACCCCAATTCCCAATCTCCCAGCACATCCACACTGCCCCTGCATCCCACAGCATGGACACTGCAAAATCCACTCAATCCCAAAGAGCAGAGGGGCTCCAGCCCTGCAGCAGCTCCGGGGCCTCCTCTGGATCTCTGCAGCAGCTCCAGGTCCTTGTGCTGCTGGATCTGGGGCAGCTCTGCAGGTGCGGTCTCACCTTTCCTGCTGCCCACACTGGAGATCAGCCCAGGCACAGGGCTGGATATTTGGGATAACAAAGGAATGTCAAGAAAAAATTCCCCCAAAGATGCAACTCCAAGCTCAGCAACTCCATGTTTCAGGAGGGAAATGCTGAAGCAGCTGCTGGGAGAGGCAAATAGCAGCAGCCTCAGTCCTCCCGGGCACCCCGAGCTGGGAAAGCTGGGAAAGCTGGGAATTTCACACTAACAGCTGACTGCACAGGGAATTCCCCCAGGGAAACCCTGCAAGCTCTGGATCCCTGGCATGGATCGTGGAGTCAGAGCAGCAGGAAAATCACTCCCAGAAAATTCACCTCCACCCACACCTCTTCCTGGGAATAGGATGCTGGGAGCATCCATCCTCACCTGAGGCTCCAGGTGTGACACCAGCCCCGGGCAGGTTCCCATGGCTGGGCAGAATTCCAGATGGATCCATCCTGCCTCCCAGAACTTGTGGGAGATGGTATTTCATCCCAGGACAGCTCCCCCTTCCCACTGGGATAACCACCCAGAAGGAATTCCAGGGCTCCAGTTTAAACCAGTTCACATTTTATCCAGAGCTGGACTCGGCCCCAAAGCCAGGCTGGGATTTTCCTCCTTATCCCAACCAAAGCTGCCCTGAACTCCCTTTGGATCAGCGCTGAGGGAACTCAATGCCTTCACCTCAGCTCAGAGTGCTGCTGGGATGATCCACAGAGTGGGAAAAGCAGGAAGAAGAGTTCTCCCTGCAGCTGGAACACCTGAGGAAGACAAGGATGGATCTTCCTGTCTCCAGGGCCAAACTGTCCAGGTCTAATGGTGATCCACAGGCAGCAGCTCCAAGGGTTAATTACCACCCCAACCATGGAAAACTCCTTCCAAGGAAGCTCCACAAGGCCATGGATCAGCTGAGGAGAGGCCAAGGCCAAGGCACTGCCAGGTGCCAGCTCAGCCCTGCTCCAGAGGGCCTGGGACAGGACAGGAGTGGGACCAGCCCTGGGAAAGGGCCTGAGGAGGCTTCAGGGATCAGAGGGGAGAAGGGGGGATTACCCAGGGGGGATTACCCAGGGGGGATTATCCACTGGGATTACCCAGGGGGGATAACAGGGTTAGCGGGACCAGCCCAACGTGTCCCTGGGGAAGGGAGGAGGGAAGGATACAGACCCTTCCCAGTGTCAGGAAACACAGTGGGGTGCCCCAGGGACCAGGTGAGACACACCTGAGCTCTGCCTAAAGCCCCTGGAGCCCTGGCAGCTGACTCCTTCCCAAAAGCAGGACCATCCTGTCTCCAGGTGAAAAATTCTTCCCGGGGTCACTTGATGGCATCACGGGGGTTTCATCCCAAACCTGACTGTCTGGGAAGCCTGGAGGGCAATTCCCAAAAAAATCCCACTCAGCTTCACTCGTTCAGCTCCAGGCAGGGCTCCAGCAGGAACCTGCTGCCACCTCTGCCATCCCTGCGAGGCCAGGGGCTCCCAAAATCTGCATTTTCCCCCCAAAGGCTGGGATCAGATCCATCCTCCTGCTCCAGGCGTGTGCAGCTCTGGCTGAGCCCCTCCCGAGGACACAGAAATGGGCTGAAAAGAGGGAAATCAGGGCACCACGGGCACGGCTGGAGCTGCTGAGCCCCGGAGACATGACAGAGGCATCAATTAATAGATGCATGAATTAAATTAATTCGCATCAGTAATAACTTAAATAAATTAGCGAACTCATAAACTAATCGCTCCATAAGTAATAACCCCATCAATTAATAACCTTCTCCAAGCCCTCAGTCACAGCGGGAGGGTCTGGGCTGGGGGCTCTGGGGAAGGGGATGCGGGCAGACTCTCCCGGGAAGCGGCAGCCGGGGCCTCCCGGGAAGGGGCTCTGGAACAGCCCCGGGAGGGGACCGGGCACCGCCGGAGGGCTCCGGGCCGGGGGCAGGGGCGGACCCGCCCGGGCTGAGCCACCCCCGGGGGGCACAACGCCACCCCGGCTGCCCCTCTGCCCCGGGCCCCCGCTCTCACCTTCTTGCCCTTCTTGCCCTCCTCCTCCATGGCTCCGGCGGCGGCCCGGGCCCCCCCCGGGGCATCCCGGCCCGGGTGAGCGGCGGGGCCTCAACGCGCGGCAGCGGCGGCGGCGGCGGCCATGGCCCGCCCTGTTCCCGCTCCAGCCCCGCCTCCCGGTCGCGTTCTCGTTCCCGATCCCGATCCCGCTCCCGGTCCCGGTGCCGCCTCAGAGCCCGCGGCTGGGTCCCGCCGCCATCTTGGGCGGCGCCTTCCCGTGACGTCATCGCCCCGCCGCCGGGGGGAGACGAGCGCAGTGCGCCTGCGCCAAACCGTCGGCACAGCGTGCCACGCCCACTCCTAACCACGCCCTCCGGCGGGGAACAAGGTTGGCCACGCCTATCGCGGTGAGACCNGCGGCCCGTGCGCATCCGCCGCCATCCGCGGCCCCCCGCCGCCGGGGCTGCCTCCGCGGGCCGCGGCACCTCCGATGGCTCCCGGGGCCGCGCGGGGTGCGGCGCTTGCCGCCCATCGGGCCCCGCCGCGGTCGTGAGGGGCAGCGGGGCGCGGTGCGTTCCGGGCAGGGCTGCCGGGGCTGCCGTGGGGGCGTCCCGGGGGACCGAGGCTCTCTCGGGAGCGGGTTCCCGCCGCAGGCTCCAGCATGGGGGGGCCTGGCGTGGCCCCTGCCATTCCTGTCGCGCTGCCAGAGCATCCCGGGGCCGTTTGAGGCCGCTCCCGGCGCTTCCCGGGGGCGGTCATAGAATCCCCGGACATGGCCGGGCTGGGTGGGACATGGGGGATGGCGGGAGCCCGAAACCCCCGGGCAGGGCCTGGCGCGGTGGGGCTGATGACATTCCCGCCCTTATCCATTCCAGGCCGCTCCCCTGAGCATCCCGAGGGATTCAGGAAGCCACCGGGAAGAAGGAAGTGGATTCAAGGGACCTAGCGCCGTAATTAGCCCACTTTTGATTAATTAAGGCTGCCAAGGCCTCAACCCCTCGTCTCCCAGGGCTGAAATTCCCTGGGAATGCCGTGACTGAGGCATGGAGCTCCATCCTGGCAGGAGTGACTTGTCGACACCTCTGGCCAGGTGAGGGTCAGCCCCAGCTCTGCCCGTGCTCCTTGGCTGCCCAGGGGGGTCTGCAGGGCTGGAATGCCACGGGAGTGTCGGGCAGTTCGGCTCCTGGAGCCTGCCAGGCCCTGGTGTCACCACGGGCTGCAGGGCCACGTTCCTGGGCTGTCCCCGTGTCACCCCTGGCTCCAGCAGGGCACTCCTGGAGTGACATCGAGCTGCCAGGAGCCCGGGATCTGCCGTGCCCGGTGCCCCTGGCCCTTCCCGCCGCAGGCTCCAGCGTGGGGGGGCCTGGCGTGGCTCCCACCATTCCTGCAGCGCTGCCAGAGTGTCCCGGGGCTGTTTGAGGCCGCTCCCGGCACCTCCCGNCGCGTTGATCCCGCCTCCCTCCGCATGTTCATGACGCCATCACGAGGCGCCCGCTCTCTCAGCCATGGCCGCCGCGGCAGCAGGTGAGTGGGAGATGGCGGCCCGTGCGCATCCGCCGCCATCCGCGGCCCCCCGCCGCCGGGGCTGCCTCCGCGGGCCGCGGCACCTCCGATGGCTCCCGGGGCCGCGCGGGGTGCGGCGCTTGCCGCCCATCGGGCCCCGCCGCGGTCGTGAGGGGCAGCGGGGCGCGGTGCGTTCCGGGCAGGGCTGCCGGGGCTGCCGTGGGGGCGTCCCGGGGGACCGAGGCTCTCTCGGGAGCGGGTTCCCGCCGCAGGCTCCAGCATGGGGGGGCCTGGCGTGGCCCCTGCCATTCCTGTCGCGCTGCCAGAGCATCCCGGGGCCGTTTGAGGCCGCTCCCGGCGCTTCCCGGGGGCGGTCATAGAATCCCCGGACATGGCCGGGCTGGGTGGGACATGGGGGATGGCGGGAGCCCGAAACCCCCGGGCAGGGCCTGGCGCGGTGGGGCTGATGACATTCCCGCCCTTATCCATTCCAGGCCGCTCCCCTGAGCATCCCGAGGGATTCAGGAAGCCACCGGGAAGAAGGAAGTGGATTCAAGGGACCTAGCGCCGTAATTAGCCCACTTTTGATTAATTAAGGCTGCCAAGGCCTCAACCCCTCGTCTCCCAGGGCTGAAATTCCCTGGGAATGCCGTGACTGAGGCATGGAGCTCCATCCTGGCAGGAGTGACTTGTCGACACCTCTGGCCAGGTGAGGGTCAGCCCCAGCTCTGCCCGTGCTCCTTGGCTGCCCAGGGGGGTCTGCAGGGCTGGAATGCCACGGGAGTGTCGGGCAGTTCGGCTCCTGGAGCCTGCCAGGCCCTGGTGTCACCACGGGCTGCAGGGCCACGTTCCTGGGCTGTCCCCGTGTCACCCCTGGCTCCAGCAGGGCACTCCTGGAGTGACATCGAGCTGCCAGGAGCCCGGGATCTGCCGTGCCCGGTGCCCCTGGCCCTTCCCGCCGCAGGCTCCAGCGTGGGGGGGCCTGGCGTGGCTCCCACCATTCCTGCAGCGCTGCCAGAGTGTCCCGGGGCTGTTTGAGGCCGCTCCCGGCACCTCCCGGTGGTGGTTATGGAAACCCCACACATCCCGGGGTGGTTATGGACACCCCACACACCCCGGGGTGGTTATGGAAACCCCACACATCCCGGGGTGGTTATGGAAACCCCACACATCCCGGGGTGGTTATGGACACCCCACACATCCCGGGGTGGTTATGGACACCCCACACACCCCGGGGTGGTTATGGACACCCCACACATCCCAGGGGTGGTTATGGAAACCCCACACACCCCGGGGTGGTTATGGAAACCCCACACACCCCGGGGTGGTTATGGACACCCCACACATCCCAGGGGTGGTTATGGACACCTGGACATCCCGGGGTAGTTATGGACACCTGGACATTCCGGGGTAGTTATGGACACCTGGACATCCTGGGGTGGTTATGGACATCCCGGGGTGGTTATGGACACCTGGACATCCTGGGCCCGCTGGGATTTGGGGGGAATGATGGGAGCCAGGGGCAGCAGGGCTGGTGACATCCCTGCCTTTCCCATTCCAGGTTCCCTCTGAGGTGATCCAGATGGATTTAGGAAGCCGCCAGGAAGGAGGAAGCGGGTGCGAGGCTGTTGTCACTGTAATTAACGCCGTCCTGTTAATGAGCAGCAGGAGGTGTGTGCTGGGCGTCACCTGCCGGGGCCTCAGCTCAGCCCACCCTTCCTGGCCGTGCCATTGTCCCACAGGAACCCGTCCAGTGGCTGTGGAGGGAGCGGCTGGAGCAGCGGGGCACATTCCCTGTGGAAGAACCAGGAGGATTCAGCGACACCAGAGTCAGGGAATTAAACGTGAACCCATAGTTTAAGGTGTTTTGATTCCAAAGCTTTTTTGTTTTCTGTTTCTGGTAAAAAGGGATAAAAATAGGGATTCAGTGGGAGGGGAAGGGGATGCTCCAGGTGCTGGAGCAGAGATTCCCCAGGGGAGCAGGAGCCCACCCATGTCCCCAGGTCACCTGGGCTTGCTGTCCCCGTGTCCCAGGCTGAGATGGCCCCATTTCCCTGAGCCACGGTGTCCCAACGTCCCAGATCCTGATGTCCCTTGTCCCTGAGCTCACGCCCTGTGTCCCCAGTCCCTGGTGTCCGACGGGGTGTCTGCTGAGTGGGCACAGGGACACGGGGACACTGGTCAGGGACAGCTGGCTGCGAGGCGAGCGTGGTTCCCCGCTGGAAGCCGTGGCTCGGGTGTGCTCCTGCAGGGGTCCTGGGGGCTGCTGCTGTACCAGAACCCATCCAGTAGCTATGCTAACGGCTCAGACAATTAAATGAGTGCATCAGTTAATTAACAGAGCAGAAATTACGGTAACGGGTGCAATGCATTACTGGAATACTGTAGGATAAACTCCTGTTACTCTGGTTGATCCATGCTGGAACAGCCCTGGGGCAGAACGAGGTGTGCCTGGGACCGCCGAGGCGTTCTGGAACCCCAAATACCCGCCCGGACACTGGGGGGCCGCGGGAGGTGGGGAAGGGTAATTAACGGGGTCATTAATTAGATTGGGGAGCTTCGAAAGGGCTGGGGAGAGGCTGGGCGTGGCCGGTTACCATAGCGACCGCCCCGCCTCTGGGGCGGGGCTTCTCCATGACAACATCCGTGTCCTCCAATCAGCGGGCGAGGTGTCCCCATGGCAGCGGCGGTTGCTCCGCCCCTGGTGGGCGTGGCCGCACATAATCACTTTTTAGGGGTGGGGCCGTGGGAACCGGCGCGAGGGGCGGGGCGTCGCCATGGGAACGGGGCCGGAAGTGTCGCGCGGACTCGGTGTCCCGTGAGGCCCCGCGCGCGGTTCCGGCGGGCCGGGCCGTGCCGGGATCGGGCCGGGAGCGGGGCCGGGCCGGGCCGGGAGCGGGCCGGGATGGAGGCCGTGCCCCGCATGCCCATGATCTGGCTCGACCTCAAGGAGGCCGGGGAGTTCGCCTTCAACACCGCCGTCAAGAAGGTGCGGCCGGGCGAGGGCCGGCGGGGCGGGGCGAGGGGCGGGGGCGGGAGGGGGTGGGGAGGAAACGGGGGGNCTGGGAAGGAACCGGGGAGGTCCGGGCGCCTTCGGGGGGCCCGGGGCAGGGGGAGCAGCGGGCGGGATGCCCGGGGGGTCCCGGGAGCCGCCGGGGCTGGAGCTGGGGGTTTGGATCGGGACCCTCCTGCCCGGAGCCGCCGGGGCTGGCGCCGTGTCCCTGCCACCCCCGCGGGGGCCTGCTTAATTAGTCACTTAATTAACGGCTGTAAACAAGCTCCACCCCTGTCCGGCGCTTCCTGTGCCACAGAACTTATGGATGGAGAGGACTGGGGGTTCCCCAGCGGTTGTGTCGCTCCGCCCGCCCTTGTGCGGGGGACGCGGGCGGTCCCTGGGAGTGTGCTCGACGTGCCGCACCTCGGGGCCGCGGAGACCTTCTCTCTGCCATGAGTCCCTTTAACAACCTCAGCCGTTCCCCGATCCCATTCCCCGAGCCGTCCGTGGGCGTCAAACGTCCCGCTGTCCGGCCCGGTGTCCCCGCAGCCCAGCCCGGTGTGCCCGCTGCCCGGCCCGGTGTGCCCGCTGCCCGGCCCGGTGTCCCCGCAGCCCGGCCCGGTGTGCCCGCTGCCCGGCCCGGTGTGCCCGCTGCCCGGCCCGGTGTCCCCGCAGCCCGGCCCGGTGTGCCCGCTGCCCGGCCCGGTGTGCCCGCTGCCCGGCCCGGTGTCCCCGCAGCCCGGCCCGGTGTGCCCGCTGCCCGGCCCGGTGTGCCCGCTGCCCGGCCCGGTGTCCCCGCAGCCCGGCCCGGTGTGCCCGCTGCCCGGCCCGGTGTGCCCGCTGCCCGGCCCGGTGTCCCCGCAGCCCGGCCCGGTGTGCCCGCTGCCCGGCCCGGTGTGCCCGCTGCCCGGCCCGGTGTCCCCGCAGCCCGGCCCGGTGTGCCCGCTGCCCGGCCCGGTGTGCCCGCTGCCCGGCCCGGTGTCCCCGCAGCCCGGCCCGGTGTGCCCGCTGCCCGGCCCGGTGTGCCCGCTGCCCGGCCCGGTGTCCCCGCAGCCCGGCCCGGTGTGCCCGCTGCCCGGCCCGGTGTGCCCGCTGCCCGGCCCGGTGTCCCCGCAGCCCGGCCCGGTGTGCCCGCTGCCCGGCCCGGTGTGCCCGCTGCCCGGCAGGGGCTCCGGGGCCGGCAGGGGCTCCGGGGCCGGGAGGGGCTCCGGGCCGCTCAGCCTCGCCCGTCTCCCAGTTTGTCCTGAAGAACTATGGGGAGAACCCGGAGAGCTACAACGAGGAGCTGCGGAAGCTGGAGCTGCTGCGGCAGGTGAGGGGGGACCCTGGGGCTCTGGGATGGCCCTGCCGAGCCCCGGGCCGGGGCTGCTCCTCTCGCCCTCCTGTGGCCCACGGAGCGGCCCGTGCATGATCCCAGGGGCCGAGAGCTGCCGGCTGGGGGAGCAGGGACAGCTCCTGGGCTGGCCCCAGCGTCCCCAAGGCCCGGGGGACCCGGGCACCCCCAGCCCAGCGCTGGGGTCTCTCCTGAGGCGGGAGGGCAGGAAACCTTCCCAGGTGCTGCTGCTGTTCCCTCCTCTCCCGGTGTGCCCCAGGACACCCAACTGCTGTGGATCTCCCAGCCCTGGGAGCTCTGCCGGGGGTGCAGAGCTTCATTTTCCCACCCCGCTCCCCCCGGATCCACGAGGGGGCTCCCCCAGGCTCGTTTTTGGGAGCACTCAGCCGTTCCCGAGGTTCCCCAGGAGCCCTGCCCCATGCCGATGCTGCTGGCTCGGCCTCCCCTGCGGGACAGCTCCTGTTCCTGCCTGGAACGTGCCCCCCGAGCCTGTCCCTCCTCTCCCTCCTCCCGTCCCGTTCCCAGAGCGCCGTCAGCGTTCCCAGGGACTTCGAGGGCTGCAGCACCTTGCGCAAGTACCTGGGGCAGCTGCACTTCCTGCAGAGCCGCATCCCCATGGGCCAGGGCCAGGAGGCGGCCGTGCCTGTCACCTGGTGAGGGCTGGGATCCGGGATGGGGGGCTGGGATCCGGGATGGGATCCAGGATGGGGGGCTGGGCTCCGGGATGGGGGGCTGGGATCCGGGATGGGATCCAGGATGGGGNATGGGGGGGTGGGACCCGGGATGGGATCCAGGATGGGGGGCTGGGATGGGCTGGGATCCGGGATGGGATGGGTTGAGATGGGCTGGGATCCGGGATGAGATGGGCTGGGATCTGGGATGGGGGGCTGGGATGGGCTGGGATCCAGGATGGGATGGGCTGGGATCCGGGATGGGGGGCTGGGATGGGGGGGCTGAGCCAGGCAGGATGTGGCCGTGCCCATCCCCTGGGGAAGGGCTGCTCCAGGAACCCCCTGGGGAATGTGGTCCTGCCCAGGGTGGCATTGGGGCATCCCAGGAACCCCTTGGGGATGGCAGTGTCCTGCCTGGGGTGGCACAGGGGGATCCCAGGAACCCCTTGGGGATGGCAGTGTCCTGCCTGGGGTGGCACAGGGGTGGCACAGTGATGTCCTGGGGAGTATGGTCCTGCCTGAGGTGGCACAAGGGGATCCCAGGGGACCCTTGGGGAATGGGGTCCTGCATAGGGAGTCCCAGGGACCCTTGGGGAACGGGGTTCCCAGTAATTCCTGCTCCTGGGAGAATCCCTGGTTGCTCCCTGTCCTGTGCCCCCGTCCCCCCAGGACTGAGATCTTCTCGGGCAAGGCGGTGACGCACGAGGACATCAAGTACGAGCAGGCCTGTGTCCTCTACAACCTGGGTGAGCTCCCTGATTCCGGCAGCCCTGGGGCTCCCTGGCCCAAGCCCCCATCCCCAGGGGTGTTGGGGTGTCCCTGCCCTGCTGAGCCCCCGCCTGTCCCCACAGGAGCTCTGCATTCCATGCTGGGAGCCATGGACAAGCGCGTGTCCGAGGAGGTAACGACCCCAGCTCTGCCAGCTCTGTGCCTCTGGGACACAGGTGGCACCTGGGCAGTGCCAGCTGGGTGTGACAGGGCAGGGAGTGTCCCTGTGCTGGGCACTGGGAGCAACCTGGAACCTGTGGGCTTTGGGGTGTCCAGGTACAGGACATTGAGGGGCTGGAGCTGGGGGAGGGGGGGAGCACCAGGAGGGGACTCAGGAGGAACCTTGGGGACAGGAGGAGACAGCCAGGGGGTCAGGCTCTGCTCCCAGGGAACAGGACAAGAGGGAACAGCCTCAAGGGCAGGCTCAGGTGGGATATTGGGAATGTTCCTCCCGGAAAGGGCTCTCCAGCCCTGGCCCAGCTGCCCAGAGCAGGGGTGGAGTCCCCATCACTGGAGGGATTTAAAAGCCCTGTGGATGTGGCACTTGGGGACATGGTCAGGGGTGGCCTTGGCAGTGCTGGGGGCTGGGTGGAGTCCATGATCTGGGAAGTCTTTTTCCAAACCAAACAATTCCATCCCCTCAGGGCATGAAGGTTTCCTGCACCCACTTCCAGTGTGCTGCTGGTGCCTTCACCTACCTGCGGGATCACTTCCCACATTCCTACAGCGTGGACATGAGCCACCAGATCCTCAGCCTCAACATCAACCTCATGCTGGTAGGGACTGGGGGCACTGGGACCCCTCCAGTGTGTCCATGGGGCTGGTGTTCCCCGTGCAGCCAAGGGCACAGGACCCCAGTGTCCCCCAGGGGTTCTCTGTGGGGTCTGGGCTCTCCCAGGGTGGGGGGAAGGAGGTTTTGGGAGGCACTGGGGGATCAGGGAAAGCTCAGTGCCATTCCTGGGCTCTCCAAGCACCCTCAGGGCTGGTATTCCCTGTGCCACATCCACCCCTTGGGAAAGGGGCTGGAGCCAGTGGGTCCTGCCAGGGGTCTGGGCTGTCCCAAGGGTTGGGGACGCTGAACATTCCTCTTTTGTCCCTGGCAGGGCCAGGCACAGGAGTGTCTCCTGGAGAAGTCCATGCTGGACAACAGGAAAAGCTTCCTTGTGGCCCGGATCAGTGCCCAGGTGAGCTCCAGGAGCTGCTCCAGCACAGCCCTGCTCCCACTGCTCTGGGATCAGGAGCTGGAGAGGGACTTTGGGCAAGGGCCTGGAGTGGCAGGACACAGGGAATGGGAGGTGTGGGGGGAGTATTGGGGAGGAATTCTTGGCTGTGAGGTGGGTGAGGCACTGGAGTGGATTTCCCAGAGAAGCTGTGGCTGCCCCTGGATTCCTGGAAGTGCCCAAGGCCAGGCTGGATGGGGCTTGGAGCAGCCTGGGCTGGTGACAGTCCCTGGCTGTGGTCCCAAACACATCCCCGAGTTCGCCCCAACCATTCCTCCGGGTGATCCGAATCCTTGGGCTGGTGCTGGTGATTCCCCATCCCTGTCCTGGTTCCCCTGGGATCTGGAATTCTCCCCTGTCCCTCTCCAAAGGTGGTGGATTACTACAAGGAGGCCTGCCGGGCCCTGGAGAACTCAGAGACGGCCTCGCTGCTGGGCAAGATCCAGAAGGACTGGAAGAAGCTGGTCCAAATGAAAATCTATTATTTCGCTGCTGTGGCCCACGTGAGTGCGGGGGAGCTGGGGCTGGGGGGCTCTCCCTGTGCTCCCATCCCACCTTGGAATGCTCCTGCCAGCTCTGGAGCAGCCCTGGCTGCTCCCTGGGGTTTTCCTCAAAGCTCTCCCTGGAGTTACAGAGCTCTGATCCCAGTTTTCTTCCAGCTGCACATGGGGAAACAGGCTGAGGAGCAGCAGAAGTTTGGGGAGAGGGTAAGTGGGGCTGTGTCATCCCATTCCATCCTCTCCAGCCTCTGGATCGGGGTCCTGGGAAGGGGATTGTGTCCTGGATGAGGTTGGGTATCCACAGCCGTGTCCTGTGTCCTGCCAGGGCCTGGGTGCTCTGGGAGGCCCGTGGGGAGCTGTGGCCCTGGTGTCCCCGTGCCAACCCCTGCCCCGCTCTCCCACAGGTCATCTACTTCCAGAGCGCTCTGGACAAGCTCAACGAAGCCATCAAGCTGGCCAAGGTGCGTTCCTGCCCTCTGGGACTGGGGGCTTCCCCCTCCCAGCTGCAGGAGGAGCAGGACTGGGCTCCGTTCCAGGGGCTCTCCAGGCCTCTCCAATCCCGCTGGGAGCGCTTGGACAGCGATTCCCACTCTCGCTCCCACAGGGCCAGCCTGAAACCGTGCAGGAAGCTCTGAGGTTCACCATGGATGTCATTGGTGGGAAGTGAGTCTGTGGGGCACCCCAGGGTGTCTCCATCCTTTTCCAGGGGTTGGGAATGTTGGTGGGCAGGGAGCCTGGGGAGTGTTCCCGGTGCCCTGACGTGCAGAGCCCAGCTCTGCCCCAGGCCCTGTGGATGGATGGATGGATGGATGGATGGATGGATGGATGGATGGATGGATGGATGGCTGCTGTGGGAATTGCTGGAGCAATCCCAGGAGAGCCAGGGGGGCTGAGCCCATTGGGAGCGAGCTTAGGGAGCCAGGAATGCCACCTGCTCCTTCTCTCCCAGCATCACTTCCCATTTCCAGGTACAACTCAGCCAAAAAGGACAACGACTTCATCTACCACGAGGCCGTGCCCGCGCTGGATACTCTGCAGTCTGTGAAAGGTCAGGGGGGCTTCGGGGCCTCTGGGGACAGGGACCTGCTGGCATTGAGGGGAGCATCCCTTCGGGAGTGGTCCCAGCCCGGGCTGTGTCCCTCAGGTGCCCCTTTGGTCAAGGCTCTGCCCGTCAACCCCACGGACCCCGCGGTCACCGGCCCTGACATCTTTGCCAAGCTGGTGCCCATGGCTGCCCACGAGGCCTCGTCCCTGTACAGGTGTGTCCTGCTCAGCCCTGTACAGGTGTGTCCAGGCTCCAGCCAGAGCAGGACGGGATGGGATGGCTGGAGCTGGGGCTGTGGAGCTGCTGGGTATTTCCCTGTGCTCATGGACTGTTCTGTGCTGTCCCAGCGAGGAAAAGGCCAAACTGCTGCGGGATGTGATGGCCAAGATCGAAGCCAAGAACGAAGTGCTGGAGTACGTGAGGGGCCCGGCCCTTCCGCCCCACGGGGACCCGGTGCTCCCGAGCCTCTGGAGGGGGGACACTGCCACCCCTCAGGGGCCCCTCTGTGTTCCACAGCCAGTTCATGGACTCCATGCAGCTGGACCCCGAGACCGTGGACAACCTGGACATGTACAACCACATCCCGCCCGTGCTGATGGAGAAATGCGCCGCGCTCAGCGTGCGCCCGGACACCGTGCGCAACCTCGTCCAGTCCATGCAGGGTGAGGGCTCCAGGGGCTGCCACTGCTCCCTGCCTGGGGCTGGGGTCCCTGGGGGCTGGCACTGCTCCCTGCCCAGGACTGAGGGTCCTGGGGCCAGCATTATTCCCAAGGTGTTGGGAGTGTTCTCACCGGTGGCTGGTTCTGTACTGGTATCAATTCCTGAATCCCAAAGCATTTTCCCTGTGGGATGGGAGGGGGGATGACCCAAAGGGCAGGGGTGCTCAGGAGCCCAGCACCCCAACGCCTGGGCTGCCATGTCCCTGCCTCTGGCTGCCCACAGCCAGGTTTATTCCTGGAGCTGCCGTGTCCGTGCCTGGCTCCAGGCCTGGGGCAGGCAGGAGGTGGCCCCACGCCCACCAGCCTCCCGTGCCCCCCCAGTGCTCTCTGGGGTCTTCACCGATGTGGAGGCGTCGCTGAAGGAGATCCGGGACCTGCTGGAGGAGGACGAGGCGCAGGAGCGGAAGCTGCAGGAGCTGCTGGGGAGGGTCCCGCCCGCCCCAGCGTCCCCCCCGGGGCTGGCCGAGGTGAGCAAGGAGTGCTCCAAGTACCTGGAGCTGCACGAGAAGGCGAGTTTCACCAACACCGAGCTGCACCGCGCCATGAACCTGCACCTGGGCAACCTGCGCCTGCTCGGCGGCCCCCTGGAGCAGGTGCGGGCTGCACTGCCCACCCCCACCCTCTCCGAAGGTGAGTCCTGGCCCGGGGGGCTGGAAGTGCCCCCCACAGCTGGGGGAGGCAGGGCTGTACCCCTTGTGTCCCCCCAGGGGACTGGCAGTGCCCCCGGGCAGGGGGAGGAAGGGCTGTCCCTCCCCATGCCCCCTGGGGGTCCCCATGCGTCACCTGGCACTGGCACCATCAGTGTCAGCGCGGTGGGGGCTCGCCCCCAGGGAACGTGCAAAGTGAGCCCTGTTTGGGGACAAAGGGGACAGAGGCTGTCCCAGCCAAGGCCTGGCTCCGCAGATCCCACCCCGCGGGTTCCCTGCGGTTCCTCGGGACCGGCCCCGCCCCTGACCCCGCCCCACCCCCAGACGACAAACAGGTGCTGCAGAACCTGAAGCGGATCCTGGCCAAGGTGCAGGAGATGCGGGACCAGCGGATGTCCCTGGAGCAGCAGCTGCGGGAGATGATCCAGAAGGATGACATCACCACCTCGCTGGTCACCACTGACCGCTCCGAGATGAAGGTGGGCCTGGGGACCCCCCTGTGTCCCCCTCGGGGACCGCTCTGTCCCACAGCCCCACGGACCCTCCCGTGTCCCGGCAGAAGCTCTTCGAGGAGCAGCTGAAGAAGTACGACCAGCTGAAGGTGTACCTGGAGCAGAACTTGGCTGCCCAGGAGAACGTGCTCAAGGCCCTGACTGATGCCAACGTCAAGTACGCGGCCGTGCGCAAGGCCCTGGCCGAGGTGGAGCACAAGTGAGTGAGGAGGGCGGCTCCCGGTGCCCAGGGGGGGCTCAATGCCCAGGAACAGCCCTCACCCCCCTGGAACAGGTGTGGGGCCACCACCAGCTTCTCCTGTCCCACCCCACTGCTGGGGCTGTGGTGGCTTTGTCCTGTCCTTGTGCCCATCCCGGTAGGAACGGAGGGTCCCACAGGTGCTTGGAGCTGGGTGCCCACCTTCACCCTGGCACTGCGTCCTGCTGAGCCCCTCCGTGCCCTGTCCCAGGTGGAACACGACCGTGCAGACCCTGGTGGCCTCCTACGAGGCCTATGAGGACCTGATGAAGAAGTCCCAGGAGGGGAAGGATTTCTACACGGACCTGGAGGGGAAGGCGGCCAAGCTGCTGGAGCGGGCGCGGGCCGCGTGCCAGGCCAGCGAGGCCCACCGGCAGCAGCTGCTGGAGAGGTGGGTGGGCACAGACCAGGGGATGGGGACAGTGAGACCCCCAGGGGTGAGAAGGGCCCTTGGGAGCTGTGGGTGGGGGTCTGGGGGCAGGAGGAGGCTCCTGCTGCCCGTGGTGCAGTGGGGAGGGAGCACCCGACCCCACACTGAGCCCCCTGCCCCCCCAGGGAGCTGAAGAAGCAGCCGCCCCCCCGGCCCACGGCCCCCAAGCCCCCCCTGCAGAAGAAGCCGCTGGACGAGGCCGGGGGCCCCGAGGCCGCGGAGCTGGGCTGCCTGGCGCTGTCGGAGCTGCCGGAGGAGCTGCGGAGCCTCCCCCCGGAG
>VYZP01018034.1:1806-20481 GCA_013400635.1 Hypocryptadius cinnamomeus | reverse complement strand
ATCTGAATTATGATTTCATTATCTGAATTATTACCTTTCTTTCAGTTTTCTCACTTCCCCCCATATGTGCAACAAAACTAGTAATTAAAATACTATTAATTTCCATTGTTTTTAGGTACAGAGTTAGATCGAGGCCTATGAAAACCATAAGCAAAATTTAACTTTGCACCCCCAAGGCTGCCAGAGAGTAAGCATTTTTTTTGTTTTTCTCAGTGACAGAAAATGTCAGAACCCTTGGGCTTGTTGCTCTGTGCTAGGGTCTGGCTGCCTGAGCTCAGTGCCAGTTTTGACAATGCAGTTAACCAATTTTGTGAAGTGATAGTGAGTCTGGAAGCCTTGCTTTGATGTGGGAGGAAAGTGAGGTTGGTTGATTGGTTTTCAAGGAGTCTTTTAGGGCATCATTCCTCTTCATTGATGCCTATTCTTTTCAGTGGCTGCCCTGGCCTGGCATCAGTGTGCACCAGCTTCTCAGAGTGCAGAATGCCTTCAGGGTCTGATCAAGGATTAAGGGACTCAAATTACTTAAACTAGAGCAATAAAAAGGTTGTGGAATTTTAATCAGTGGGAGTTAGTGTCNAGGTTGTGGAATTTTAATCAGTGGGAGTTAGTGTCCCTGTATATTGAGTCTTGGCTTTCCTGGGACTGAAGAACCATTAAGATGAAGGTAATTCAAAAGGGGTAGCATATAATAGATGAAAAGTCTGTAGGTCCTTGCTCAGGAATGCTGTTGGGTGAGGGGGTCAGAAAGTATTCTTATGACACTAATAATGTTTTAGATTTTATAATGTCATTAGTGTGTGATCACTGGATAGGAGTCCTGAAATTAGTAAATTTTTTTGAATGGACAAATTCCTATAAAATATCTTAAATGCTTAAAAAAAAATCCTGATGATATTTTTTTTCTGGCATATTAAATCACAGAAAACCAGTCTTTCTAAACAAAATTAATTGCCGATGTCAGTTTTTAATTCTTAACCATCCCAAACCCAAGGGCAGAATACTACATGCATTACTTCCCTAAAAATAAACAGAACACCAACAGATTCTTAAGATCTAAGAAATGCTCTAAAAATGTCTGTCTTCTATTTGTGTTTAGCATTCCTATAGGTTAATATAGCTCAAATGGTTTTCCTCCTGATGTTCTGATAACTGAATTTCCTCTGAGGCACTGTGTTTTGGTATATGCTGTATTTTATCTCAGAGTAGATTTTTATATGCAAACTATAACTCTCATAAGCACACTGTTGACACCACTTTAAGTACAGTTGCACTGGCAGTAATATATCTGCATGGGAAGAATCCACTAAACAATAAAATTATGTAAATCAGACTATAGGAAGATTATTCATAAGCAAATGCCTAGATATAAGCTTAGCATCTCCTCTGTGGTTCATGGATTTTGTTAAAGTATGACAAACAATCCTGGCAGAAATCACAAGAGAAATTAAGATCAAAGCCTAAGCATAAACTAAAAGAAATGAAGTATTTTCCGCTGATCAATTAACAATGTGCTTTGCTGCCAGCCTGCAGTCATAAACCAAAGAGGAAATAACATTAGGCTGCTTTTATAATCAGGAATAGAAACGGCACTTATGTATAAAAAGAGAAAAACTCATTACGTTTATCTCTGTATTGTTTTTTAATTGTTTTTCCCCCCCATCATTGTTATGCCTCATCATTCATATTCAGATTAGATACCTAATTTTAGATGAGCGACCAAGTGTGTAATAAATGCATGAATTCCATTTGGTTTAAATATCCCCATCTAATTACCCTGTGCTTTTGTTATCAATCTCAGATGTTAACAGTCTAATGGCAAAAGGGGTTTTAGTAATTAAATTGTTAGTAGAATTATTGTAGAGCACGTTGACATACCAAACACATGGAATCATAACTATAAATAGCCCATAAAGGCTCTCAGTGGGAACGAGATTAAAAAGCAAAAGAATAGCAATCCAATATTATATTTCATGTCCTCTCCCTGTATTTGAAACTGCCTTATTCTTGTCTTCAGCATTGTTTACCATTTTATGGGGTATTGAGTTTTCCTATTCTGAATTTCTTTAGCATCTCTTAGATGCGGAAGAATAGGAAGGTCCTGTTGGAAATTGCGTAGTAGAGCACAGAAGAGTCTTTTCCATTTTCTCCTGTAAACCAGCACTACAATAGGTAAACGCAAGTATTAAGTGACAATTGCTTTCTCAATATGGCTTTTTTCCTCTCTCAGAAGGTATTTTATTGAAAGAAAGATGTGGGAAGCTATGCTGTTGAAAGGATAGCCGTGGTGCCCTTTCTTGTAGAACAGTAATGTCAGTATGTGTTTTTGAATGAGATGTGTGGAGTTACACCCAGTTATAAATGGTTGTATTGATTTCCATAGCAGCAGGGGACAAGTATGTTCCTTCTCATCTTCAGAATGAATATAGTGAGTTGAGTTGTGTCTTAGTTTTTCAAGTAGGAGGTGTAAGGAAAGAAAAAATAAATGTCTTCAGGCCAATGTAATTAGGAAGGTTTTTTTTCCTCCTCTGCTAGGCTCTAGCAAGCAGCTCTTCTGCTTTCCCTGCAGTTAAAAACAGAGAAGAGAAACAAAGGGTAAACTTCAGTGGCCATGGTTCAAAGAGTGATATGAAGTCACTTCCCCATCTGCTGCCAGTCCTTTGCCGTGTAAATATTCTGTAGGTGAAACTGGATATCTTCATGAAGTGCAGTCTTGCTGCTGTCATTTCAACCTCTGTGCATGCCCCATCCTGCCACTGCCTCCCCTGCACCTCTTCTTTGCACACCTTTTTCTCCCAGGACTACTTCATTCTCACATCCCTTGCCCTGCCTGCCCTTCCTTGCCCTCACCTTGGTCAGTGTGCTGTCAGAGGCACTGCAGGGTAGCCCAAGTCAGAAAGCTCAGCTTAGCTGCAGATCTGGTTAGGAGGGGTTAATGCCAAGGCTGGGTTTTGCTGGATGAGAACTGATGGTGTAAATCCTGTGAGTCCCTGTGTGTCCTGTTGAGTAAAACGGATAAGCTGAGGGACTTTGCCAAAAGAGAGGAGGGGAGGAAAGGCCAGGATCTGAAGATACTTGGCTGAATGGCAAGTCAGGGTAGACTAATGGTTTGGTTTTTGGGATAGGAAGGAATTTTCCTCTGAGTCATATTAGCAGAAATGAATGTGGTTCTTTTTCCTTCCTTTACAGCATAGAGTCTTGTTCATTTGCGAGGGTCACCAGGTTTGTTTTATCTAATAAAATTTCTTCAGGGCTACTGCAACTCCTTTTTTTTTTTTCTCCGTCTTCTCTGTTTCTTGCTCTCCCTCTATCTCTTTCTTCCACTAGTTCCTTTTCAGTGTACCACTGTTTTGAGGCTCATGGATCTATTCTGTGAAAACTCTGGCACTTGTTCTAAGTATTTTGAGGAAAATTCTGGAGAAAAAAAAAAAAATTCTTTCTGATTTTTGGCATGCTGAAGGGCTGGCATTAGTTTTGTTGTTCACCTACTCGGAAATAAACTTCCATTCAATCAGTCTATTTAGTTGTAAAGAACAGAATCAAGCCACCCAGGTGTCTATCTTGGATTCCTCTTAGCTACTTTTAGGCTGTTTCTTGCTCACTGCACCAATTTTGTGGTTTGTCCTCTGAGGTGACTAATTTTTCCGTGACCTGGAATGCTCTGTAATGAGAGAAGAGGGACTTAACACTGTATTCTGCATTTGAGTCTGTTTACTACACAAAATCTAGCTGTTACAACATTAATTTTTCAAATTGAGTTAGTCCTTGAATTTACTTGCTTTTTCTTAAGTGTACGTGTAAAATGAAATCAGAGAGAGGATGCTACAATAAACATGGCATATCAAAGGCTTTTGATTTTGAAGACTTTATTTCAAACAGGAATACAAGAGTTACATTTTTGTCCCCTTTTTTGTTCAATTAAAAAAAATCTGGCTGATATGGTAGGAGTTGCTTCTCAATGTGTACAAAATGTACTATAGCTTACACCAAGACATAAATCTGTCATAAATCCTAAAATCACAACAGCTGTTGAGTTGATTGAAAGGCTCACTTCATGTTTGTTAGGACTTTTATAGTTATATTTCCTAATTGTTCATCATTAATGAAGTTCCCACGTCTTGTAGAGGTCACTTCAGTGCCTGTATCAGGAGATGTTCAAATGGAGTTAGATCATGTTTTTCAGTGGGCTTTGAAATCTAATTAGGCAGTTAAATTCCACAGCTCAAAATAAATGGAGCTCCATCTTTTCTGTGAGCTATTTTCAAACAATGAAACCTGCTGAGTACAGACTAACTACAACGTGCAATGCACAGATTTTGTTCATCAAGAATAAAAATGGTGCTGAAGTATGCTGTTACAGCCTGAGAAATGTTAGGGCCATGGTTTCAAAAATTGACATTCAGCAGTAAAATGTACTGTATATGCACAGTGTAGATAGGGAGGTCATGTATTTTGTGCAGACTGCCATTTATACTTGCAGGTGAATTATTATTATTATTTGCCGTGAAGAATGGCAAAGTTTAAAAGAGTATTTCACTTGCTCACTAAATTAAAGAGATTAATTTAAGAGATTAACTGCTATAAATGAAACAATCTGTCTTGCAGAAATGTGAAGTAGGCGATTGCCTTGCCTTGACCTGTAAGTACCCAGAAACTTAAGACCTGTAAGTACTCAGAAACTTTAGCCTCTGAGGATACTTTTTAGCATTTTTTCTAAAGCTTACTAGCTTTTAAAGCTTATTAAAGTGCTAGGATGGACACTGGTGTTTTGGCAAACGAGAAGTCATTTAGGTTGTATTTGGGTGTGTGTGCACTGCACTTGTGAAGGCACTGATGAACCTTTGCTGGTTGTGGTCACAGGCAGGCTTCACTTGTAATGAGCCTAAAATTCTTGCTTAAATTTTGTTCATGTTCAGCTGTAGGGGAAAAGATGTGTGCCAAGTACTGTGCTAGAGGTGTGGATCTGTCTGTACCACAGTCCACTTGGAAACCACTGCTCAGCAGTGAGAACATTCTGCTCTGGGGCTGGAAGCTATCCAAGCTGCACCAAAGTGCCAGCTGTATTTCCATGTGGCAATAGAGCTGAGCAGGCCCTCCTGTGATGGAGCAGTAACTTTTGGTACTTCCAAGCTGTTAACCAGAGTAGCCATTGTAGTGAAGTGGTGTTAGAAATTTCTCCCTAGCCTTTTGCATCTAGAATAATTTTAAGGTGCACAGCTTTAAAATAAAAATGGAATTTCAGGAATAAATCATTAAAGATTTTTAGTTCTAGACTAGATTAGCATTGACCCTGAAAAATCCCCAGATTTTTTTCCAGATGACATTGTGCAAATTTGGATGAGGGACAGTTAACACAGCAAGCTTTCAAATGTCCTCTTTTTCATAGTTCTGTAATGTATTTATAAAATTGTTTCTTACTTGTTCCTTTGCTGATGGGTGCCACTGAAAATGGCCAAAACAAGCTTGGTACAATTTCTGTTACTACTAAGCATGCTAGCCTCTCTCTTCTCTGACAGATCCTGCTAGATTCAGCTGAATGCATTACAAAAGCATGTTTATTTCTAAAATAAAATACACAGAGGAACAGATATTATCTAATACAGAGTTTCAGTATATTGTAAAGCTATGCCAGTCCAAATAACTTCATTGTCTGCAAGAAATTAAAATTGTGGGGTTTATATTTCTTCTTATTTGGGGAATTCTATGGGTTTTAGTTGTATAAAAGTGGCCTAGCCTTTCTCATTCTGCCTAAATGCTCTGGTCACACAAATGGACTATTCCTTTTGGGTGTAATATCTTTTAAGAAGAAATTCCTCATATTTTTATACTCACTTGCGTATTTTGATCACCTTTCTTTTTCTCATCCTTATTTTCTTTGATTTTTGTTTCCTATGGTACATCAGTCTCTCTCTTCTTTGAATGTCAAAGAAGTTCTGCCTCTTGATTCCTCTTTAAAGTATGTTGGTTTAGTCTAGAAATTAGCTGTCTATCCCAAACCTCTCACCACTGACTGTTAAAGTATTACACTGTGTTGGATGTAGTCATGTAGCTGACTTATTGGCAATTAATGCATCTTCAGTCTTCAGCAAAATTGCCAAATAATGAAGAGAAGCCTACAGATGGTGCTTTAAATTAGTATTGATATGATATTGAAAAAAAAATCTAGAGCACTGAGATTACTTTTGAGACTTCTCATTATCACCTAAAATCTCCAAAATTATAAAAAGATATTTTCTTTCCCACCTCCTCCTCCTTCAAAGCAACATCTACACAGATAATCTAAAGGTGAGGCTTAGTGCCCTGGTGGCCAAGAAGGCAGCTGGCATCCTGGCCTGCACCAGCCATAGCGTGGCCAGCAGGACCAGGGCAGTGATTGTCCCCCTGTACCCGGCACTGGTGAGGCCACACCTCGAATCCTGTGCTCAGTTTTAGGTCTCTCACTACAAGAAAGACATTGAGGTTCTGGAGTTTGTCCAGAGAAGGACAATGAAGAGCAGCTGAGAGAGCTGAGGGTGTTTAGTTTGGAGGAAAGGTGGCTCAGGGGAGACCTTATTGCTCTCTACAATTCCATGAAAGGAGGCTGTAGCCTCCTCTGTGGGGGTCGGTCTCTTCTCCCAAGTAACGAGTGACAGGACAAGAGGAAACAGCCTCCAGTTGCTGGGCAGGAAGTTTAGACTGGATATTAGGAAAAACTTCTCCAAAAGGGTGGCCAGGCACTGGAGTAATCTGGACAGGGAAGTGGTGGAGTCACCATCCCTGGAGATATTTTCAGGATGTGGAGATGTGGTGCTTAGGGCCATAGTTTGATGGTGGACTTGGCAGTGCTGAGCTAACTGTTGGACTGGATGACCTTAGAGGTCTTTTCAACCTAAACAATTCTGTGATTCTGTGATGATTCATACTAATGGGAGCCTTTGATTTTAAATGTTTAGAGGCAGATTTTGGACTAGTCCTTTCTATGGCATGAGTTGTATGTGTTGCTTCAGTTATTCTGATTGACTAAGTCAAGTATTTGATGATGGCATTTTTAAGCCTCTTAAGAATGAGTGAAATCATGTTTACTAAATAGGATGTCTCCTGCTTAGCTTTAAGCCCTCTGTATTAAAAGATATATTTTCTTTTTCTTACACAGTAAACCAAACAACTGTCTTATTTTCTTCCCTCTGCAAAAATTCACAAACACTTTTCTAAGTAGCTTTTCATGTTCTATTGAAATTTTGATTCCCTCTGAAATGACTACTGTGGAGATAAATTCTTAGCATATCTCATCTTGCTTTGTTTAAAAGAGCTTAATATGGAAAAGAAAGAAAGAATGAAGTCCTGAGGTTTTGTGAAAACTCCTTCCAGTAACTTTTAAATCCCTTTGCAAAATAAAGTCATAATATGGTAGCAATAAATCAAGAAAATGCTTGTTCTTTGAGACTCTGTGTTTCAGCACATTTCCATTTGAAAAATCTTGTCTGTGTTAACAAGTTGCTGACAAGAAAATTATTTCCCCAGCTTTTTTAGATCAGCTCACCAAAATCTATTATTGCCGAGGTATTTTTCGTTTGTTTATTTAGTTTAATCTCTGACTTTTAGGACAGAGAGTTATTGTCACGCCTTACAGGCTCTAGTTATCATTACACATTCTAGAGTCCCCTGCCCCGCCCCAGAGAACCTGTGGTAGGTTTTACCTGCAGTGCTCTGGCTGCTTGGGCCAGTGGTAAGACAAGGGACTGCAGCAATGCCACAATGGTTGGCACTATAGGCACTATTTTGGGGAAAAAAGGCAAGGATATGATGGTGACAGAGTGATTGATGTCTTCCTGGTAATTTTGTAAAATATTTGCTGGAGAAGCTTTCTTAGCTTTCTTTCTCTCTTTTCCTATGTTTAGGCATTTTTCAATGTATGTATAAGTTTTACCCACCATTTCATATATCAAATAAAACAAAGTCAAACACAAACTGCCCACCTTGAAAGACTTCTCTGCTATCTCAATGGTAAAGTGCCATCCAGTTTTTAATATTCCTCTGCTTGTAATTTATTTCAATAGATCTATGTAAAATACCATAATGTGGGCTTTTTTCCCCCTAATATCTCCAAAATACCTTCCAATACAGGCTCCATCCATGCCAGAACTTCTTCTAGGGAAGGTATTTTAGTAGTGCCTAACGTTTTTCTCTTGCTTGATCTGCCTACTTTTTGGTGATATCATTATTCTTTTAGAATTAATTGTCATATGTTTGCATGCAATATTTTTTTTCTTTTTCCTCTCTTCATTTTTTAAAATGTCACTGAATATTCACTGAATATTTGCATTTTATTTACATTTAATAGTTATACCTGCTTTTCTTGCAAAAGAAAATTAGTTAGATGCAACCACAGATCTGAGAAAATAGTGCAAGTAGCATTAGACAGAAATGTTTTACTGGTGAGAACCCTCTTCAGACAGTGGGTTCTCAATATAGACTGGTTCCCTTTGCCATCTCCCTGATACCATGGCCCAGCAAAGTGGTAGCAGCCCCAGCTGTGGTGCTGACACTGCCAGATGAATAGTTTGCAGTACTTAACTCCAGAGAAGAGATGACAGAGCTCGTTGAGGAGTCCCAGAACTGTTTGACCAGTCTGAAGAGTTCAATGATAGACTTCGGTGGTATCTATCCACAAAGAGGGGGAGGAATAAAAGAGACAGACTGCACTGTTCTTTAAAATGAAAATAACTTTTTAAAAGTTCCTTCTGCATTAAATGGCATGAAAGCAACTGCTAAAACAGCAGCCACACTTGCTATCTCATGAATTGCCATAGAAACCATAAGTGTATTATCTCTTGTGTTAATTATAATTGCCATTCATAGTGTTGAATTAACAGTCAGTATCAGCAACCACAAACGTATGAGTTCAGTGTAACTGTAAATGTTGTGACCTTGAAAAATGCATTCCCTTTCCCTCTCTCCCCCAGTCTTTCGAACATTTTTGTTAGTGTTGACCTTAGCCATAGGAGCATATACTTAAAATAAAGAAGGGAACCTCAGCAATCATTCTGCCTACTGCTGCCATCTCCTGGCTGGAACCGGCCCCACGTACGGACAGTTCCTTTTCCTTCTGTACGGAGAGAAAGCTCAGCCAGTTCAGCCTCATGTGTTTGAGGAACTAAAGGCTGTATGGTATTTCCATGCCATATGTATGTGGGCAGTTAATGCTAATGGTATAAGTGCAGCCACAGACAGTTAATTTGCTTTACAAACCGATGGTGCAATTACATTTTATTAAATATCCAAATTTAAAAAAAAAAAAAAGGCAAACAAAAAGCAGCCAGATCCTTCCAATTTCTTTGCATTGCTGTAGTCTTTTCTTTGAATGAAAGCTGTGATCGAGCAAAATGCTGGTTTTAATTTCCCTTTTAATTTCTATGGTTCTTGCTCCCACCAACAAACTTTACCAATTCAATCTGAAGAGAAGGTCATCTTTATCAAATATATGTTTCTAGAATAAATATATACAACCTTCTGTATATTTATAACTATGTATGTAGGAGTGTTTTTTGAACAAAATCCTGTTGAGGCAGATGTCTGGAACTTTCTTTAGTTTTATGTCAAAGACACATGGCTCATACCTCATCTAAATTTGCTCTATCCAATTTACATTGAGAAAGGATCTGGTCAAAAGGTGTTGCTAGATCTCATAATGGCATTAGTATGAAGAATTTCTGATGAATATTAGTCGTGGGGTCACTATGCGGATTTAGTTCAGCCACCCAGATATTACAGAAAAACTACAAATTCATTTCCAAACTGGCAGTGTTGCTTTCAGAAGAAATTAAGATAAATATTACTTAAGGGCTGTACCACAGAGGTCCAATAATGCTTGTGACAGTAAAAAGGAGAGACCAAGTTACAAGTCTGTTGCAACAGATCAAAATCATAAAGTAGCCTGTATATTATTGCTCCCCTCTCTTTGTCATTCATCCCTCTTTTGCACAAAATTGAGGAGCTTTCTCCAGCATGGCCTGAAACTGCAAACTAACTTTGAATTCACTGCCAGTTAGCCTAGCATTTGGAGACTCTGTTTGAAGCACTTTGTTCATGGCTATTTGCTTAAATTCCAGTGTCCAGATAAACTGCAGTGCGGGATGCTATTGGCAGTCAGTATTGACACAAATTAAAAATTTTTCACATTAATGACATTTAGTGGTCAAGCTAGGAGCTGAAGCAGCAAATATTACCTAATGTCTTGTACCAAATTTCTCATAATGAAGTGACAAGTCAAATTTTGTCGCTAGAAATGCAGATTATTGCCCATTGTTATCATAAAATAAGGGAGTATTAAGGTAGGGCTTTTTCTTTCTTAAATGGTTTGATCTGATTAGGTGCTGCTTTGGCTTGATGGGCTCACTCAGTCTTTCTACTGTGCTTTTGTCCTCTCATTCCTGGGATGCTGCTGTGAAAGCATCAGGAGAAAGCTGCTGTCTACAACTTCCTCATGAGGGGAAGCAGAGGAGCAGGCACTGATCTCTTCTCTGGGGTGATAGGTGACAGGACTCTAGGAAATGGCCTGAAGTTGTATCAGAAGAGGTTTAGGTTGGATATTAGAAAAAGGTTCTTCACCCAGAGGGTGGTTGGGCACTGGAACAGGCTCCCTGGGGAAGTGGTCACAGCACCAACCTGACAGAGCTCAAGAAGTGTTTGGACAATGCTCTCAGGCACATGATGGAATTCTTGGGGCTGTCTTGTGCAGGGCCAAAAGCTGGGCCCTGATGATCCTTGTGGGTCTCTTCCAACTCAGGATATTCTGAGAGAGATATTCTGTCAGAGTGATGTTTTCCAGTTGCTCTCCTGCATTGACCAGTGGGTAAGAGACACCAGGGCTGATCAATGGAGATAAAATTAGTTAAATATTATTATTTCAAAAGCAGTTTGAATGGAGCCAGATTAGAGAAGGTGACCACCTGACATCTCCCCTTTTACCAACTACCTTCTGGTGGCACAAGTCCTTTGTCCTGCTGCCAAAACTGACACGGGACAACAAGCTCACCCTCCAGGCATCCGTGGTCACCCTGCTTCCCAGGCTGGCTGGTTAGGCAGGAATGGCAGCAGCAAGGGAGAAGAATGGAATAAAAACAATCCTCTTCAGAACAACTTAATGCACTTAAAGATCTGCAGGCTGTGGGAAACCCTTGGGAAGGCGGCACACAGTGTAAGATTTCTGATGACCATCCTCAAACTGCCCTCTAAATAGAAAGTTCTTGCAATTGCAGAGCTGCGTGGCTGTTCCTGCCTTGTGGGTCCCTCTGCTGGCCTTAGTTGTTTGAGCGAATATTTTCAAATAAAACACCAATTTAGTTTTCTGTGTATTATCATCATTAGAGCTCCAGGCATGGTCAGAACAAACCCCAGCTGGCAGCTCCCCAATTTCTTCTCCAGGTTCAGGTCCCTGGGTAGAAGGCTCCCTGCAGGGCCTTTGGGAATCAGGGAGGAAACAGCAGGTCCCCACCAGTCAGAGTGGTTGTATGATGGAGGGGTTAACAGAAGTACATGATGCTTTATTTAAGTACTTCTGTGTGTTAGGTCTCGAACCAGTCAAAATGAGTTTCACTACTATATAGAAAAATTGTGAAATACATTGGAGTTATTGTTTATTAAAGTTTCAGCTTATTCTGTTTGCCAAATACATATTTATGTCAATGCACAAATGTGTGTGTGGCAGAGAGGGATGGAAATATTCTTTGGGAGCTAATTAAATTCCAAAGATGAAAAAATGTAGTACACAATCTGTAGATTTTTTCTGGTAGGTTTGGGGGGGGTGTTGGGGTTTTTTTTTTGCTTCCTTCTGTTCTCTTGTTATATTGATGATTATTTATTCGTTTTACATCTCAGTTCAGGAGTTGTATTGCTTCTTAATTTTTTTTTCAAGTTTATATCTGAAGCTGGTGTCATAATTCTAGAATCTTTCCTTTATGAAGTTTTCTTTACTCTTTTTCACTGTCAACCTGGATTGCATTCCTCTTTTCTACAGCTGAACAAACAGAAGGCCATATCCATCAAAAACAGAGTCTTGTACCAAGTGAGCTCATGTAAACTAGATACCTACACAGTACTGAATTGAAATTGATTTGTACTTATGGGATGAGAAGTTATTTCAGATTTTCCATTCATCTTCTGGGATAGTTTATTAGTCACTTACATTTAGCTTATATGAGAATAGCCTTAGCAAACTAAGTTATAAACAAGAAATTCCTGCCAGAAATAGTCGTGGTGTTTTGGGTTTTTTTGTCTTGGATACTGTTGATTTATTTGGGTCTGGGGGTTTTTGGGGTTTTTTTTGGTCTGTGGGTTTTTTCCACTTTTGCTCTTAAATCTTTCTATAAAACTGAGGTGAGGAAATCCTGTCAGATTTATCTTCAAATAAGAGCATTGGGAAAAATCCAGAACTCAATCCCACAACTTTTGCCTTAGAAAACCTTTTGCACGTCTATCACTTTTTTCATTTTTATCAGTAAAACCACCGTCTGAACTGATTCATATAGACTGCTGCAAATACCTTTCAGTTGCCAAATTCTGATTAAAACCCACTCATGCCTGAAGGTAGCTTGAGATTTTCAGGTTATCAGCTATCCTTGTGCTTTTCGTTGTGCTACTTTACTTTCAATCTAATTTAAAGGAAATCTTGTAGAAGGAAAAAAGAAAAGTGGAAAGAAAAACCCTGTGACATCAAGGTGGTTTTAATGGAGCAAAGTAGGCTTTAGTGATGTAATGAAAGGTCACATTTTACATATACTGTTTATTTATCTATTAAAACAGAAATGTCACCGCCTTGTGCTTAAATCCAATAGTTGCATTTGCATTCCCAAGAATGCTGCAGTTCAGAAGGATCTCAGACAAGTCGTTTTACCTCTTCATACTAAATCTATAAGGATTCTGATCATGCTCAGGTTTTTGTTCTCCTCCTTTGTTCTGCTTGTGGGGAGGATCTGGGCCTTTCCTATAAACCGTTCACTGTCTGCTGCTCCTCTAAGCCAAGGTATTGTGCAAGCAAGCATTGATAGTTCTGGAATACAGTGTGGATTTCTAAACTTCAAAGTGAAATTAAATCCCATGCACAAAAGAAATCTAAATATATTTCACTCCAGTCTTGTTTCACAGCTGAATTTTCATAAGAAAACAAAATTCTCATTGGTTAATATGGGCAGTAAAATGTATTGATTATGAAATTAATTATAGTAATCTTATATCCACCTTGCTGCTCCTTCATTTATGTAATTATATAGCATATTCAAGATCTAATTTTTTCACCATTATTATGTAGAAATAATGAATGACTTTTATTTCTTAATAGAGATTTTTTTCTCAGTTTGAAAAGCTAGCATTAAATTTTAAAGCAACCTTTTAATTTTATTTCTAATTATTAAATAATTTTATTCTGCTGTTCAATGTATCACATATTTTCTATTATTTATATTACTTTGCCATAAATGTTCTGGCTATGTGAGAAACACACTTCATCAAGACATATTATGTGTTTATTATACATCAATAGTGTTGATTATTAAAATGAGTGGATTTTTTTCCAATTCCTTCCTGGCTTAGATATCTAAAGTTATCTAAGTTATTTAAAATCTCCCAGATATCATAAAAGGATCCTACAGTTAGCTAGGGCACTACACTGTGTCCCTGCAGTACATACAATATACACAACAGAAAAATATCAGATTAGTTATTGTTTCCCCACTTCACCCAAAAAGCTACTTTTCTAGATGCATGGTTCACAAGATACTGTTTTACAGTATCTATTGTAAAATTATAATTCAAAAGACCCAGATTATTTCAATATGAAGTTTTAGTTCTATACTCCCCCAATTAAGATTAAGCATTTCTTAATTTCTGAATGATACCCTCTAAGGAGAAAAGATATTTAAGAAACTATTGCTATTTTTAAGGTATGGTAAATAGTATTATTTCTAGTAACAGTTCTAATAATTTAAGAAAAATACTATTATTATACAAATACGTTTGTATATTTGGTGTTTTCAAGTTTATGGTAAAGAATAAAAGTTTTTACTGTGTTTTGATATAGACTGAACCTATAATTGGGATCTGAACATGAGTTTAAGTGAAATGTTAAATACACAGGTTGTGGCAGGAAAAAATTCATTGTCTGTCCTTGTATTATAAAGTAAGATGAAAAGCTCATATCCTTCCTGAATCAGACCTGTGGTTTGGAGTTTTTTGGTATTATACCACAAATATCTAATGAGGCATTTCTTACTGTAGTTCTAGCTGTGTAATCCACAGATACAGTCTGCTATATTTTTTTAGGGTTCCTTATTTCACACTTCTTAAAGTCCCTGCTACTTCTTAAGGATTAAAAAAAAAAAAAAAAATCTTTATTGGTATAGCAGCTTTGAATTTCATTTCTACTTAAAACAGTAGAGAGACGTCCTGCCAGCAGTGGTTAGCTGAGCATGGTCTATTGCCATAAAGATAAACTGCATAGGTTTCCCAGCAATGAAGGTCAAAGGACACATGCACAGCTATTTATTTGCTTTTGAAACAGAAGGAATATGATTTATGCAGGATATTAGCTAATGTCATAGCGTTGAGCTTTGCAGGTGCGGCCATGGGAGCCTGACCCCCGCTAATCCCTGTAAGTGCAGCGGGCACGCATGCAATGGCTTTGTTGTTGCCGTGCTGCTCCCTGGCTCACTTTGTTTGCTGGTTTGAGAGGTGAGGCTGCATTTCCCTGGACAGGCTTCCAAACTTTTGGTTAGATTCAAACTGAGCAAGTTACGGACATTTGGGCAACGCATTTGGACAGAAGCGCTGGTACCCAGAGTTGCTTTTAGTCTCACTGCACAGGTTGAGTTTGAAGCTGCTTCTGCTGAGTTTTGTCCTAAACTTTGTCTGCAAGTGCGTCATACTCACCCAGCCATCTGCTGATACAAAGGCTGCTAAACACCCTCAGCTGATGGGCTCTACAAGGGATTCACACAAATGGGCTGGGCTTGATCCATACACACTCGCTCTTCAGGGAGGTGAGCCAGTGCTGACATTTCCAAGAGCTGACTGTAACTGTCAGAAACACCCTAATAATCCATCTAATAATTCTTTTAATGATGCATCATTACCCTGTCTTACCTGCATTCTGTAAGATGCAAAGCATAGATGGCAAGCCCAGCACAGGGAAGAGGTGCACAGATTTTTGGGCCTTGTTACCTTGTTTAGCATATAAGTAGAGAGCATAAATGTTTTGTGACACATTGCAAACGGAAATCTTATTGCTTCTCTTTCAAACTGTTTTTTCTTATGTTACTCTTGGGCTCAATTTGAGGTGGAGACCTTATTCCTTGTGTGCTAGTAGTGTGTAAACAGTCTTTAGAGTTTCAAGCACGAGAATAAGCTGCAATTTTACTTTGAAACGTTAAGTAAATAATGATGTTTTAACACCACTGAGAATAATAGTAATTACCAAAAAAACCCTGGAAGTGAGGAAGTGCATAAATATATGACTGATGATTTTACTTAAAGAAAAAATAATGAATGATGGTTCCCATCAGAGTTTGTCAGAAGACTATTATGATGAAGATTTGGACATAATTGCTTTGGTTTGAAATATTTTCTCACAAACATGTGGGAGATTGAGGTATTTTAAGAACAAATTCCAGCTGTATTTTTGCACTTAAGACATAGAAAAAGATGTTATAATTATGTGTTAATTATACCTTTTTACCTTTCCACAGAGGGGCAGAAGAAACTCTTCCCCAAAATGGTTACATGTATTATTTGCATGTGTAATTATTTCAGAATAATATACTTCATCTCCCTTACCAGATGTAAGACAGAAATATTTTTATAGGTTATGTTTAAAAAGTGTGTTCTGTAAAGACACACGTAGAAACCCCTAGAGGGAGCCAGAAGCCTTCCTTAGAACTGAAACAGCAAACTTTTACATGGAGTTGTAATTTTTTTTTCTCTTTTAATACAGTATTTATCCCTACTTTTCTAGTCTGAGTTTTAAGCATACTGTTTTGTGTGCTACTCAGAATATATTTGACAATTTACATGTTGAATTTCATAGCTATTAACCACGATGAGGAGGGGAATGTGCAGCAGCAATATGCACTGAATGATGGAGGGGGCTGTGAGTGTGTCCTGCTATGCTGGCACAGCACTTATTGGTGGGCGTGTGCTGCTTTGGATAGAGCTGAGGGAGATGCTCCCCTTCCTACCACAAATCACATCTGTTTCAGTTTTGAAATACAGGAGTAACACATGTCCTTCATTGCCTTACTTTTTTTCAAAAACTAAAGATAATATGATTTGTGAATGTTTATATTTTCTGTTTAGTCCAGCAACAATGAAAAAAAATCATATATTTTGCCTTTTCCCTCTCTTTAGAAGCAGAAGCAGAGGGGGACAAAGCAGTTCCATCTTTCTACTTCTTTCCACCCTTTGTATTTAGCATCCCAATCCTCACAACCTGCTCATATACTCCTTGTTGTGCTGAGTTTATCCCATGAACAAATTTGTTGACAAGTTCACTAAAAAACCGTGTCTCCTTCTGGGAATGCCATGCTATGCACTCAGCAAAAGTCTCCCAAGAGCCTAGCGAATCAGCAAAATATTTTAATAAACGCTTTACTTCTCTGAACCGAATACCCTGATGATTATTAGATTTGTCACAGGATATAGGATTTCTCCTCTAGCCATAATGACCTTCATAAGCTATTGTGTTGCAAACCAAATCTTAATGTAATCAAATAATGGAAAAAAAATCTTAATTAAAATAAATGACCCCATCTTCAAAAACACGTAATTTTGTGGACCATGTTCAGGTTTGTTTTTTAAAAATTGAGTTGGTTTAGCATTTTCATCTGTGTTTTGAAAACACAACTGAACATTGAACTATTTTTAATCAAAAAGTTATCAAACTCCTTTCAGCAGGACTCCACATTTATGACTAGACTTAGATCTTGTAACTCCTGATTGCCACAGAAGTGAACAGGTCATGAAAGGCTTTTCTCCTGGGAAAAAAATATAGTGCTGTGCAACCATAAATTCTGATATACTCTCATTATAGTACAAAGAATTAAAAAACACTAAGTAAATGACTTTTTTCCTCCTTCTGTGTGCTCCTGAGTCATGTTATAAATGCTGGATTCTGTTGAGTGATGCAAAAGCTACTGTCACAGCCTTTTATTGCCTGGGTGCTAAGCAGTCCTTTGCAATGTAAACAAAGGACATCAATGACTTTTTTTTTTGCTGTATGATGCCTATCAAGAGCACAGAAGCAGGGGGAGGTGCACAGAACCAGTAACCTGAATGCTGAGCTACCATTGTGTGGAGGCTCATGTCAGTGAAGATGTAAATAATTATTTAGTTAGGGAACCCCTTTGCACTGTTATAGTATTCTTCTAACTATCGTTGTATAATGCTTAACATTATACAGTATGCTTCTATCCTAAGCAAAGTAAAAATTCAAGACTTAAGAGACAAAATTATATTTCTAGAAGTGAGTGAGACCAATACAAATTCAATTGAATTTAATGGAATTGTGTGTAAACTTTAAGGTGGCTTTAAATATGGGAGAGCAATTTTTAAGAATTTATGCATTAAAAGTTCTCTATCTTGCATAAAATCCTTCAGATGCTTGATACCAGCTCTGAATTAATAGTGCCTTGATTCAGTTGCTGGGCTCTGCTCTTCAGCAGAGTAACATGCTTGTAACATGTTACATGGATGCTACAGGGGAAATAGCCAGATTTGGAGTATAGCAATATGTTAGTCTGCATTTCAGGTATATAAATAATACTTTTAGCTTGAAAGCACTGTGTAAACGTATATTTTATAAAGGCAGATGAAAACCTACCAGATAGTAAGACAGAACAAAACACAAAAATACCCCAAATGGGAAGAAAATACAGTGATTTATAAAGCACGCTTTTAACAGCGTTTCTGAGTTTCATGTGCTAAACACCTACTCTTGACCTCGAATTGACCTTGAAGTTTATGAGCTAAAGGTAACAATTATGCAATGGCTAAAATATGCAGACAGGACTTTACTGCCTAAAAGGAATTGCTGTCCTGTGTTTTGTTTGAATTAGCACGCTTTGCTGTTTATGAAACTTTGTCCTTTTGGGAAGCCAGGGGGAAAGAAGTGCCAGTAGCCAGGGTGCAGAAACCTCAGAACAGAGTGGGGCTGAGCACAGGAGGGTGGCACAGGCATTGGGTTAGGTCAGTTCTGCAGGAGAAGTCACCATCTCTTTCTTTGTGCCATTTCTGAAAGAGAGAAGTTATCCCAGGGAGTGTCTCCCAACAGATTTAATGCTGGAAAAGCTCGGTTGCAATGTAAACTTTCAAGCAGGGTGAAATGAGCCTTTTTTATCTAAAGCACTTGCTCAGAATAAAATGGCCTTGTCAGAGGCTTGGCTTTATTAATTTTTATCACATCTTGCAGCTTCTAAAAGTTGTTGTCGAACTTCAGCCTTTGAGTCCTGGTGCACTCATACAGCAGTAAAGTGACTGTATTGCATTTGCTCCATGTTGCAGCTCTTTTTCTGAACACAGAAATTAGATGTGAGAAATGTGTTTAGACTGCTACTTGCACAGTAATCACGGGTATCCCTTATAATTTAAATGGATGTCTCTGGTTTTTATCTTTTTGTAAATAGAAGGCTCATTTTTCTGTTTAAAAGGAAAAAA
>VYZP01018032.1:4648-16425 GCA_013400635.1 Hypocryptadius cinnamomeus | reverse complement strand
ATCACCTTCTCAGGTCTCACACGCAGACCTTGAAGTTAGTTTCAACATGTTATGCACCATTGTAAGCAAATAGCAGATGGAAAGACAAGAACTCATAGACTTTGAAGCAGTTAAATTCTTCCATCTGCAAGCAGCCAGGGCAATTTTTGGCTTTCTCTTCAGTCTTGAGGGCCAATGTGATTCCTGTAAACTGTTAAAGAATATTTGTCAAGACAGCTACATCTTCTTGACAGATGGAGAGCAGTAAAAGTAATTTCTGCATGAATGAGACATGCAAAAGATCTTGATAGAGCCATAATTGTCAACTACCTGATACAGAGTTATGCTTATCTTTATGGTAGAAGATTGAAATAGAGTCTATGATGTGCTACTGGTCACTGATCCAATCCCAATAAAAAGATATTCTGATAAGTATGGAGTTTCACCAGTGAAATCAGGTGAATGTTGATGTGTAATACTGAAAAGGTTTAAAGCTTTCAATGAACCGGATCACTGCAAGTCAGAGCTTATCAAAGTCCCTCCATGCATCTACAGAAAAGTTTTGTATGAATCTTCCAGACCTACCCACAAATGCTTGGGAGGAACTTGAATGCACAGTCCATCTCTTTCTCCATCACCACTCTATACTCTTTCTTCAAGGACAGTTGCCATTTGACAATAAGTCTTTCTATTTTTATCAGGAATCTTGTAAACTCTGACACTTCTGTGCAAGTTTTGTTAATAACTTTTTCAATTTTGGTCGATTGTTTGCAGTGTTGTCAGTCCTTTTTAGAAAGAAAAAAATTGAAAAGCAAAATCACTCTTCCTTCATATATCATGACTCTTTGTACTACTAGATAACTACCAAAAACTGATTTTCCTGAATGCAAAATACAGTCAGAGTCTGATGCAAGTGTATGCTTGCTTGACTATCAGGAGTTGGCTGTGCTCTTTGAGAAAGGAAGGAAGGATTCATAGTGTTTTTCAGCTGTTGAAAGAAGTGGGGGAAATTTAATTCAATCCCTCCCATAGGACATCTCTGTGATCATCCCAAATGGCATGTGGCTAAGTTGCTATGGGAATTACTGGAATTCTCTGTGAGTCTGGTGCCAAGCTGAATGTATTTGCTCCCCTTGACAAAACAGAGAAAGAACTTTTCAACTGAGAATCCATCAGAAAATGATTTTGTAGTTTTGGGACAAGTCAGAGAAAAACAGACATCACTCAGAAGAAATTGGAGAGACATGTTCATGCTAACAGTGCATAGCACAATCCCACATGATCAAATCCAAGACCATTTCACTCAGTGCTGGAACTGGAGACCATTACATATAGGAAAGTTAACTTGGCAAAAAAATGATCCTGTGGATATGGCATGATAGGAAATAAACGCTCGTAGTGTATGAACTCTTTGTTGGTGATCCAGGATACTTTCAGTCTTAGTCCATAGATACCCAAATGAAGACTTTGAATATCTGTATAATTTCATTTTATTCACTGTAGAGGGATTAAAGAACAATCTTGTGGTTATAGCACAGACCTGGAAGAGAGGAGATCTGGGCTGAAGCCAGACCACAATTGAAAACTTCAGAAAATAATTCTGAGTACTTACATCAGGAATCCAGAAACAGAAGTATTCCGAATTAACTATCTCTTTTCTAACTGCTTACTTAGCTTCTTTTTAACTCCATTTTTTCCTATCCCCTGTAAAAGAAGTTAGCAGTAAGGAGGATAATTTTCTTCCTTTTTAAAAAATTGCTTCTTTATGGAAAGGTCATAATACTCTCAGCACACTACCCCATAACATTAAATCACTTGTTCCTTATTTGTTGTCTGTTGCAAGTGTAAGATATGCCAGGATGCAGAAGGAGCAGCCCAACCAAATACATATTTTCACAATAGAAAATTTTACAAAAATACTTCGAAGAACTTGAAATAAATATTTTCTTCCACTTTCATAATTTTGAACAATTCTGCTCACACAAAAATCTTTTCTATTTGATGTTAGTTTTAACTTCATTAAGGTAGCTTGGTCTTGCTGTTGTAATGCCTTGGCTTCTGCCACATTACAAATGTTGAATGTTAAATAGAATTGATGGGGGCTATTCTGACTAATTGCCACTTGTGAAAAGATAATTACATTCTCTGTCTTGGATAATATACTGTGGCATTTGGGACTAGCTAGGCATGACCTACCTGACCTTTCCTGTTGTCAGTTTTGGAATGAATGGTGTGGAAAACAAAGGCTAGTTGAGACTAGAAAAAGTGACTGCAGGTCTTCAACCTACCATAATTCATTAGAAGGAAATATGTTTAAAGTTAACTTAATCAATAAAAAGTGATGGTCTGTGTTGCCAGGAGTGACTGGGAGATGTTAGCATCAAAAGCACTTCTATTTTATTTTGTGGTAAAATTCCAGTATCTTTTTGAAGTCCAAATACATTTATATTGCACAAAATTTTTATCAATAAAATAGTGCCAACGGAAAAAAATTATACCAACTTGCACTGCATCATGACAAACAAGGACTCAGAGCAAGAGGAAAACCTTTTATTTTTTACAGAACAGTTACCTCGTGAAAACTGACACTTCGTGAAAGCTAAAATGTCCCATCAGTTCTGTGGGCTATTTTTTGCAGCTCTAGGATGACTTCAAACATAGATGAACCGATGCAGAGTTTCAGGCCTTCACTGGTTGCACAATTCTAATTCAAGTCCCCTGTTGTTTTCTGGAACATCTGTGAGCCTGGTCTCCTACAACACATGAAATTATCTATTACCAGGTCTTCCTGGAGTTTCCTGTTCACTTGTTTGTTCACTACTAGAAATTCTGGAAAGCTTCGCATTCCTTCTTTGTAGCAATGAAAATGCATTTGATGCTTGGATATATTTTATGAAACAGAAGTACTGTTTTCAGCTCCTCCACACTTTGAGTCTTCTTGCTCTACCTCCAAGGCACCTGTCACTTCTGCATCCTTGATTGTGACTTTTGAAGTCTAAAGGACCTTAGTGCTCCATCTATACACTAGGGATAATTCAGTGCTCTATTTCTAAACTGGAGAGACTGGCCCTTCCTTCTCATTTTTGTTTGACCTGTTGTTGTTTTCTTTCTTTCTTTTGGGATTTTTTTTTTAAGTTTTGGACACTTACTAGTATTGTGCAATGCACTTAAGTGAGAGTCTGATCTTTGGCATTCCTTATTCTATTATTGTAATGCAAATAATTAGCAAGATGCAAAAAACATTATTATAAAACTCCAGGGGATCACAAACAAGAACTAAATAAAAATAAATTAATTACTAGATATTTATTACCATTACACCATTTTTAAAGTACTGTAGGTGAAAGGAAGATGAGAATTTTTCAGTCATTCACTGGGCTTTTGTTATAAAAATTGACACTTTTCTCAGAGCCTTGCAAGTTTATGGTCTATTTACTTTTGATTAATATCTGCACTGTTCTACTTGTTGCTCTAATGTCTTGTTATTAGACTCCAGGCAAAATTTTGGTTCTAACACTTCAGCAAATTAGCCCTTTTAATTCTTTTTTTAGCAAAGCTGTGCAGATCTACCACCACTACTTTTCTTTACCTCTCCCAGAAGTCCTCACTGACAATTAGCATACACTTATTTTATATTTTTGCTAAATTACAGCTAAAGTCCATAAAGTCCTACAAGGAAGAAAACTCAAAATTTTACCTTTTGTAGTCAGAATGAGCTAGTATCTTCTGACAGGCAATTTTTGACAGGGTCCCGATATCTCCCCATATACAATTCAACAATTCTAGATTTCATCCCTTCAAAACCCATCAAATTCCTGAAAGCCAAGCTAGCCAAAGACATGAGTCAACATTTTTTTCATTTGCTTGGCTTCTATTGCTTTCTAGAGCAATGACTATTTCCAGCTGTGCTTTGCTCCCCTCTCAGTTAAATGTGGGTGGCAACATGTCCCAGTGCGGACTGGTTTATGGGCCCAAGCCAATGCTGAAAGAGACCACTTCAAAAGATGACACCACAACAACTAAGTGATATCAGATGGACTCAAATTTGGTCTATTTCGAAACAGTTCCCAAAAATGCTACCATTTCCCAGGTCTAAGCATGGTGTTCTTTTTTACAGCTAAATTGGGTAATTATAGGGGACTGGTATCTCACAGCTATATTCAACCAGAGGCCTTTCTTGCCTTTATTTTAACAGAACAAGAATGTCTGAGCAGCTCAAAGGCCCTGATTGCCTGGATGCTGAATACTCCCTGTTCACTGTCATATTCATGAGAGAGGGGGGAATGATGGGCCAGGATCCAGCTCTGAAGGTGTGTGCACTATGGACAAGATCATTGTGCTGGGCTCTGCAGACTCACAGTGAATATGGACACTAATAATGAGTCATATAAGCCAGACAAAAAGTTCCCACTGATGTCAAAGGCTGAGTAAAATCTTGAACCATTATACAAGCAGTTTGCCTCCTCTTTATTTTGGCTTAAGAAAACTAATGTTGTAGGATGCACAACCAAAGTGACATACAGCTTCAGTAAGCAAAAAGATATCCTTTGAGACCTCCTTAGTGTCTTCCAAGTCCTCAGGCTGTTACAAAGGACGTTCTGGGAAGGTATTAGTTGCAAGAGTTGGATCACCTGCCTTGGCACCAGAACATCAAATTACTTGTCCCCAGCCAAATATATGAAGAAGGCAGGAAGCAGGTTGGCACGCTGAATTCCAGTTTTGCAAAGGTGTCTCTCTGCCTGTCTGAGCTCATTGCTGTTGTTCAAGGGAGATACAGTATTTTTCACATAAACCTTCAAGTGTTTGCTGCTGAATATCTGGTGCCAGGCACTAATCTCTCATGAGACAGTGCAAACAGAACTTAGATTTCTTTTTCAGTCATTTGAATTTTACTTCCCCACCCTGTAGCTCCAAATATTGTGAAATCTATACTCTCATATCATAAAGTCTAACTGCCTCCCACTTTTGTATCCCACTTCCCATCTTTGGCCATCCTGCATGTTTTTTGTATTAGGAAAAGGCACAAGGACTTTGGGAGAAGAACAAAGTGACACTTAATAACCTTCAGGTGTATTATTAATAGAAGAATGAATTGGAAATAAAATCACTAGTAACTGAGTCAATAGGAATGAGATACAGGGGGAAAGAAAAAGCATAAAGGTTAAGAGCAAAGAGGAGAGCATAAATGGGAAAGATTTGAAAGAAACAGCAAAGTAAAGAAAGTCAAACAGAATGTAAAACAATAGGTAATAAGGTGAATCATAAAACTATATGCATAAAATAAGGCAAAGTCATGCTAAGGAGTAAATGTCACAAGTGAGCCTAAGATTGGCTCTTTTGAAAGTCTGCCCCCTGCTCCAAATGCTTGTAAATTTAGCCTGAGCTTTCTCGATAGTTTGACCTCAATTGTCTGAAGTGAAACCCTTTCCTAATACTATACACTACTTCATAGATAGATGCAAGACCATTTATTGGATTATTTGTGACTTTTCCCTTTGCCCACTCTCCTTATTTGTGAACTTTGGACATTTTAGCTGCATCTGCATAAAATCCCGATGTTGACTGAATCAAACTGATCTGAAAATCTCATATGTCATTTTTAGCTCTTTCAGCAGGTAACTAATGCATTTCAAAGCATGGGTTTTAATATGCTTGAGTCATATTCAGAACATGACAAGTGTTTATATCTTTCTTTTCCAAGTACATGAGAATATAAGCAAAGAGGCAGCTGACCTGCTGCTTTGCTGTGCTCCTCTGTGCCCACTAAATGTGCTGGTGTAATTTATAGCCCTCCTTGTTTGTGTCTCCTCACAGTAACCTCAGCTCTGCCATCTTGGAAAGTGATGTATGTGAATCAATTACTAACTGAGGTTACTAGGATAGCAACACCTGAGAAAATGCTTTGTCTGAAGCTGGGAGCTGAGTGTCTTGAGACCTGACCAGAGAGCAAATAAAATGAAATTAATGAGATAGAGAAGAAGCAACAAAAAAAGTAAAAGGAAATAAATAATACTGTCTAATAGCCTGGACAAGTCTTTAGCCTTTCACTGTGAACTTGCAGAGTTAACTGATAATTACGTAAAATTCCTCTTATAAAACTGATGCTGACAATCACTTGGACCTGAGTGATCAGTTTTGTTATGTGACAATGGTGGGCCTTAAATCCCAAGTCCATTTTCTTTCAGCAGCCCATTTCAGTGGTAGCCTAAAGTCAGGTATTCTGAAGTCAGCTCCAAAGATTTCACAGCTTTTACCCTTTGCAAAAAGCAAAAGAAGGATTCCATTCAGGTTTACTCATCCCCTTAGTCTTAATTTTAAAATGGAAGAATAGGGGACATCTGGACAAATATCTTGGCATCTTTTTGTTGTGATGACTCAAAGCTTGAGTTTCAATAATGCCTTGTAGCATCCAGTCACAAGGCACAGAGTGACTTTAGGTTCTTAGAACTGAAAGATTTTGGAAAATTCCATACAAATGAGGACCAGACATATAAGTCATAAAAGCAATTGTGGTGTTTCTTTCCACTTAGCTTTGAATTAACATTTATTTGAAATAAAAAGGAGTTTTATTTTTCCCCCTAACCCTGTTGCTTTTTTTTTCTTCTGAGTCTTGAAGACCTTTTTTTTTCATTTAGAATATCAGATTCTAACAGTTTATGATTTTGTGAGGGAGCACTATTGTTTTGTTTTATTTGCTACCTTAACCCTGTAGTAAATTGCGTCAAAGTCAAAGCAAATAGATATAAACATGAAATTTGGAAAAAAAATGTTAACAGAAACAGCCTCAGTCTAAATTGAACAAACATATATTTGTTTGATTATCAAAGCAAACAAATATATATTTTTTTTTATATCAAATCAAACAAATATATCAGTAACAAAAAGGTCTCTGCAATATAGGTGTGTTGCTTTGTTATTAATTTTTTGTTGTACATGAATTAATTAATTGACCTCTGTATTCATACATTGGTGAAATGGAATTTATCATGATTTTTATTCTTATTTCCCATAAAGAGCTGAGTGAACACATTACAAAACTCTTTTTTGAACTACTGTGGAATAGGTAGTAGCAAATAATGTCTTGTTGAAAGCAAGTTTCCGTTCTCAGCTTAAAAGGGTGGAGATACTTTTGCTTGGTTCCCAGAGGTGAAATTCTGCCCCATTGAAGCTTTGCCATTAATTTCAGTTGGGCCAGAATTTCGCCCCAGGTCTTCAAAACCAGCTTCCAGCTGTACAGTAAAATACCTGAGTTTTGGCCAGCTTCCCTCTACTCTTTGCCAGCCTCATGCAAAGAACAAATACACATAGAAAAGAAATCTTACAGAGAGTCTCACAGACCCAAACACAATTTAAGCACAAGAGATTTAAAGAAATGTGAAGGGATTCTATATATAAGAATCACTTCACGTATATGTATGTGAAATATATATATTAAAAGAATCCCTTCATATATATGAAAAAAATTTTTTCTAAGATTGTGTGAAGCATAGGTCACCAAGAAGTCATTCAGGACATCTAAGTCTTCTCCCAGTTCTGCCACTTGTGTATCTGGTGACTTTGAATGAATCACTGCAGTTTACTGAGATGTTCTTCTTGCATGTAAAAAAGTGAGTAATAGTGGATTTCCTCCAGAACTTCTCAATGAGCTACAGAGTAATCCCACTGTATAATTTGGCTTGTTTTTTTCCTCCCATCCAGTGAAAAAGGTTTAGCATTTTGCAACATGCAAATTAAAGAGTTGACTTCATCATGCATATGGCAAAAAAAGTTATTTATTAGGTATCTACATGATGCAGTGCAGAGATCCAGTTCCATGCAGTATTCCATCCGAAATGTCCTTCAGAGATTTATTCCACAAAAGCTGTATTTTCCCCATAAGAAAATAGACACTTGTGAAAAAAAAAGCTGTAGGGCACGTGTCCACATCCCAGCAGACTCTGAAGTACCCAAAAAGTGAAGAGGGCTCAGACCCACAGCTTTTATCTGATTTTGTGTTCTCTAGAATTTTTTCAATAGCATTAAATACAAAATATACTTTATGAGAAGTATAAAATAACACTTAAAAATAATTGTTTCACACTTTTTTTTCCCTAATCAGCAGCAGAAGCAGCTATTTACAGTTGTAGTCTGCAGTCTGGAATGTGAATAAAAGATTTTCAACCACCAGCCGGAAAAATGCTGGATTCTCTACCAGGGATGGGGCAATCCTGAATGTGCGTATAGACTGGGGAATGAGAGGCTGGGAAGCAGCACCACAGAAAGGGACCTGGTGGTCCTGGTCCATGGACAGTTGAACATGAGTCAGCAGTGCCCTGGCAGCCAGGAGGGCCGGCCCTGTCCTGGGGGACATCAGGGACAGCATGGCCAGCTGGGCAAAGGAGGGGATTGTCCTGCTCTGCTCTGGGGCGGCCTCACCTGCAGTCCTGTGTGCAGTTTTGGGTGACACAATGTAAGAAAGACATTAAACTGTTAGAAAGTGTCCAAAGAAGGGCAACAAAGATGGTGAAGGGACTTGAGTGGAAGCCACGTGAGGAGTGGCTGAGGTCACTTGGTCTCTTCAGCCTGGAGGAATCTGAGGGGAGACTCATTCCCATCACTTCCTCTCAGGAGGGGGAGCAGAGGGGCAGACACTGATCTCTTCTCTCTGGTGACCCATGACAGGAGCCAAGGGAACGGCATTAAGTTGTTTCAGAGGAGATCTAGGGTGGATATCAGGAAAATTTTCTTCACCCAGAGGGTGGTTGGGCACTGGAACAGGCTCCCCAAGAAGTGGTCACAGCACCAAGTCTGGCAGAGTTCAAGAAGTGTTTGGACAATGGTCTCAGGCACATGGTGTGGCTCTTAAAGATGTTGCTGTGCGGGGCTAAGAGTGACTTTGATGATCCTTGTGTATTCCTTCCAACTCAGCATATTTTGCATGATTCTGTGTGTGTGAATATGCCTTGTGTATTTACTTTTTGTTTCAATTTGACTTTGTTTACTTGATTTTTTTTTTTTTAATGGTGTGTATTTTTAACAGCGACCTATTTTATGTTAAGGAAATAAATATATGTGTCATGAATGGAAATGATTTAACAAGTTTACGGCCAAGACATACCATTAGACTATTTACCTAGGACTCTGGTATATTAGAGTCCTTTAAATATCACCTACTTATTCTTTATGAAAGCTATATCTGCTTCTACTCCATCTTAAAGAGGCATTCTACAAAGATAATCCATGTGTGTTGCCAGTGGTTTGTTGTACTGCTTAACAACACTCACTGTTTTAAATATTTGGCCATTGTTTCTTGTAATACATGGTGACTTTCTCTCCTAGATCAAAGCACTTCTTAGTATCCACTGTCTTCTTCCTGGGAAAGGGATTCATACTTGTAAACTCTCCCTCTTTTTCTGATCAGATAAACAGATTAAGACCTTCTAAGTGTCTCCATAGACAAAAATTTCATCATCTTCAAAACGGTTTGCGTTTTAAACTTTTTTCTGAACGCTTTCCAGCATTTCTGCAACAATTAAAAGGTGTAGAGTGCCAGTGAAGTGTGCATCATTCTTCCATAGAGGGTAGCAGAAGACTGTGCTGCATGGTCTCCTCTCCCTGTTGGCTCAGTACCCTTCACTTGCATGCTAAAGATGACATTGATGTCTTTTGTCACAGAGTATGTGTTGTATTTTCACCCAATGTACCTCAGGTCCTCTTCAGATTCCTGATGCTTAGGAGCTTAGCTGGAATGTTGAGCAAGGGTAACCATCACACTAAAAGCTGCAGTTTCATGGTTACATGTTTATCTACCACAGTTCAAGTCAAATAATGGGAATGGTTGCACAGGGTAGGTATAATAGGTACAGTTTATAATTTCTACTCCAGGAAAAATTGGAAGGAAGAACCAGTATTCATTATCACAGGCCAAATAATCTACAGATTTTCTACAGGTTATACATTCCAGAGTACCTAGATCTCTCAGAAAATTCTTGGGGTATTCTGGTACTGTTACAGATGTTGAAGGAATTATTTGTACCACCTTCTTGACTTATGTCTGCCGAATTCTACTGGAATTCTATGATTTTCCTTGTTGACATTGTTGCTGCCTTAACCAGACATGTATGGGGCGCTCTTAGAACTTGAGAGGCTCAGAGATGAACTGGCAATCAGACCAACCCTTCAGTGGTCACTTGCCTTATTTGCCTTCTTACAGTGTTTCCCCAGAAGAGTGCTCACCCTGGGGCCACCACACTAGATTTGCACCTGTACTCCACAAAAGGCATTTCCTTCCAAGAAAACATCAAAGCTCTGAGAAATAACCATGAGAAACATTTCTCTGAGCATCATTCTAGCTATTATCTTGACAAAACCACTGTGTTCTGGATACTTAACCCAGGAGATTAAATCTTTATGCGCCAGTGCAAAAAGATCATATCCCTGTAATTTTTCATATATATAATTTCTCAGCTGCCTTAGTTTAAACTTGTCATATTTATGGCATAATTATAATTTAGGTGAACACTTTAAAATGCTATTCTCAAAGGACAATTCTCTAGAACTACTACAAAAAATGCTTTTCCTTGTCAGTATATTGGGTGGTGGAACTTATCACTGCAGTCAGTTATATTTCTGAGCCAGTGACTGGCTTAATATTGTCTAAGAGAAAAATCATTAGGAAATCTGTACTAATAAATTACAGTACAGTGTAATTGAAGTAGGAACAAAACGTAAGATTCTGTATGTAACTGCATTTGCTGCAGAAGTGAGTTATACAGGAGTAATCTACCTTGGATGCTTAGAAAAAACTGGGCTGGAAGAGGAATAGATAAAAATTGATTTAGCAACACTCTATCTGCTTTGATGATCCTGTACCTACTCTCCAAACTATCTCTGCTTGTCTGGTGATAAGTTAATAATTTCCAGGTCTCCTATCAATCATTGTAGCATTTCTTGCCTACTGGTAAGAACATTTCTGTACCTTGAGGATCATTAAACAGAACACATTTTTTGGATTTTCAAGTTGTGGTCAAACCTGTACCATGCTAACTGAAAGTGGCTGGGATGACTAATGTGACTAGAGGCAGATGACAAGAACCTGTGCTTCAATCTCACTAAATTTTGTGCAATTTAGGCATTTAATTACTTGCAGTGCCAGACTGGGGTGATTGTGTTCCTGTCAGCACTGAATTCTGCATTGAGCTGATTCTGTTCGTCAGTCCTAAAGGACCACAGTAGTCAGGAAACCACAAGACTTTGGGCACACAGAGAAACACAGCCTCAAAAGTCATCTGCTGTTAAGCACTGAAGGTGATGTGGGTAGCTAGCAGGCAGCAAAATGCACTTCTGGAAGAATACTGTTGATTTATAAAATGTTTCTGGTTACCCTCTTAAAAAAAAAAAAAAAAAAAAAAGAAAGAAAACAAAAAAAATTTGGAATTTCCAAGAATACAAGAGAATAAGGAAAGCATAGACAGTTTTGGAGCGGCAGAGAGGGTACACCACATCACAAAAACCTCCACCACCACTGACATTCTTGCTGTTGGCCTTGGATGGCAGCCCAAGGACTGTAGAACAGGCAAATGAATCTTCACTCTTTCCTGTGACCCCTCACCAGGCTTGGAGCCCATGTGGAGAGGAAGATCTCATTGATATTGCTGCTCAGGCTGCTTTTGAAAAGTTCAGTCTCCATGGTTGTTGGATTAGTTTCTGGATCCACAAACTTACCTAACTGAAGACAGTCATCTTTCTGCACAGGTTGCTCTGCAGGGCAGCTCCATGATCCTGAATTATGTTCCTGTTCTTAAGCTACAAGTCTGCAG